>BQNB010075721.1:0-19369 GCA_026074375.1 Tanacetum coccineum | reverse complement strand
AAAAATGTACTTACTACACTATGCATATTCACGTTATACCACGATGCTTACAGCTCAATTCAACCAAACCAACGGTCATGATTCTTAACTATATTCTTTTTTCCATTTTTCACCTTATATAAAAGATTTTTCTAACATGGCCCCAGGGGCACATGATAAGATGGAGACAGAAGGCTGTGTGTCACAGTTTAATTGACTAACATGTGATTATGGGGTCTGATAATGATTAATAATAATAATTGCTAGCCAATGAGACTGTGACACGCAGCCTTTGTCCCCACCTTATCATGTGCCCCTGGGGCACATGTTAGAGGCTCTAGGTAGTAAAAGTCCAGGCAACGGCGTGGGCCGGCCGTTTACTACACGCCGCTCGGCGCGTTTGCCCAACCGCCTGGCCGGCCCACGCACGTTGGGGTGGTTTTAAAAAAAAAAAATCATTTACCCCCCCCCCCCCCCCCCCCCCCCCCAAACGGCTATATACTAGTTTTAATTTTCCCCCTTATTTTTAAAAAGTTACCAAACACCCCCTAACGGCTAGTTTTATTAAAAAAAAATTAAAAATTTACAAAACAGCCCCTAACGGCTATATTTAAAAAAAATATATTTCATTTTACCCCCCTCACACAACTCATTATAAATACTTCAATACCTCTATATTATTTTCTCACAAAAAAAAACATACATTTACAACAAAAAACACTACAAACTCTTTCACAATGAATCAAAATCGAACCGTTTTTGATATCGATGAGGAAACCGACGCATTCTATTTACAAAAAGCTGTCGAGTATCACGAATGACTAATACTACAAGAAGCTCAACCACGATTGATCCGTACACCGATCTTCCGTGACCGTGAAGATGCCGAAGATACGCATATTAGTCTCCAACAAAACCGTATGAACCATATTTGGCGCGAAGTTGAAGAAGCATCGGAAGAAGATTAGTCGTCGGGGCGTATTTTTTTATTTTTTTTTAATTTCGGTATTTTTTTTAATGTGTGTTTTTTTAGTATTGTAATGTGTATTTGAATTTTATGAATGAAATTGTTAGTTTGTTAAAAGAATGAAATAATTGTTTAGGGGGTTTTATGAAAATAAAGAGGTGAGTGGTGTTATTTGGTGTTATGATTAGGGGAGTGGTGTTGGTGTTGGTGTTATGCTGATGTGGCGCTGACGTGCCAGCAAAAACTTGGTGTTGCCAAGTTATGATACCTAAGTGTCACGCCCCGCCCGATTTTACGAGGTTAGCTGGGATTCCGGATTGTTCTATACTAGACTAGAATACTTAGTGGAATTCTATGGAAAGTGTTAGAAGGCCTTGGAAGCTCATAGAAGCTCATGGAAGGTGTTAGAAGTTGTAGGAAGAGTATGAAGGTTATGGAAGCTCTTAGAAGCTCTAGAAGCCTCCTGGAAGAGTGTAGAATTGTACATAGTAGCTAGTGGGAGTAGTATAAATAGAGGAGGCCTCATTTGGCCAAACCATCCAACAATTCACTTGTATTCTCTCTTGTAATCTTCTCTAAGCAAAACAAAGTATTTCCCCTTTTCACTTGAAACTTTCTTGTTGCCTAGTGATTGAAGAAGTTTACACTAAATATATAATATATAATAAAATATAAAATATATTTAATCTAAAAACAACTATCAATGAAACCGAGAAGTAGTATAGAGTGTTCCCGGGTCGTTTATCCCCAACGAGGCTGGGCTGGAGAATCGATACAGTCGAAGATTTGAGTTTGAATGAGAAAAATGAATTGGAAGTGTGGAAAAGTCAAATTAAACAAAAACAAACAAAAACGTTTAAGAAAAACCTAGAAATTACGAAATTAAACTAGAAAACGAGAGCCCGAATCCCTTTAATGTTTGTTAGGGTGTTTGTATATGAAATAGCGAAAATATGAAAAACCCTTGCACCTAACTAGAGGTGGCAAAACGGGCGGGCGGGCGGGCACGGGCACCGGGCAAAACGGGCAACGGGTTAAAACGGGCACGTGCTAAAACGGGCACGGGCACGGGCCAAACGGGCACTTATGGGATAAATGGGCTTTTGGGCGAATCTTATTTATTTAATTCTTTTTACGTTTTCGCCCTTTTTTTTTACGATTTCGCCCGTTTTTTTACGATTTCGTCTGTTTTTTTACGATTTCGTTAGTTTTTTTACAATTTTGTCAGTTTTTTACGATTTCGTCTATTTTTTTTACGATTTCGTCAGTTTTTTAACGTTATCGTCCGTTTTTTAAGTTTTCGTCCGTTTTTTTACGATTTCGTCCGTTTTGTTACGATTTCGTCCGTTTTTTACGATTTCGTCCGTTTTCATACGATTTCGTCCGTTTTTTTACGATTTCGTCCGTTTTTTTACGATTTCGTCAGTTTTGTTACGATTTCGTCCGTTTTGTTACGATTTCGTTCGGTTTTTTTCGATTTCGTCCTTTTTTTACGATTTCGTACGTTTTTTACGATTTCGTCAGTTTTGTTACGTTTTCGTCCGTTTTTTTACGATTTCGCCTGTTTTTTTACGATTTCGCCCGTTTTTTTACGATTTCGTTAGTTTTTTTACGATTTCGTCAGTTCTTTTACGTTTTCGTCAGTTTTTTTACGTTTTCGTCTGTTTTTTTACGATTTCACTTGTTTTTTTATGATTTCGTCAGTTTTGTTACGATTTAGTCCGTTTTTTACGATTTCGTCCGATTTCATACGATTTCTTCGGTTTTTTACGATTTCGTCCGTTTTTTACGATTTCGTCAGTTTTGTTACGATTTCGTCCGTTTTGTTACGATTTCGTCAGTTTTGTTACGATTTCGTTCGTTTTTTTCGATTTCGTCCGTTTTTTACGATTACGTACATTTTTTATGATTTCGTCAGTTTTGTTACGTTTTCGTCCGTTTTTTACGATTTCGTCTGTTTTTTTACGATTTCATCAGTTCTTTTACGTTTTCGTCAGTTTTTTTACGTTTTCGTCCATTTTTTTTACGATTTCACTCGTTTTTTACGATTTCGTCAGTTTTGTTACGTTTTCGTCTGTTTTTTTACGTTTACGTCTGTTTTTTTACGTTTTCGTTTGTTTTTTTACGTTTTCGTCTGTTTTTTACGTGTTCGTCCGTTTTGTACGATTTCGCCCGTTTTTTTACGATTTCGTCCGTTTTTCATGATTTCTTCTGTTTTTTTTACTATTTCGCCTTTTTTACGATTTCGTCATTTTTTTACGATTTCGCCCGTTTTTTTACGATTTCGTCAGTTTTTTACGTTAAGAAAACCAGACGAAATCGTTAAAACCAGACGAAATCATTAAAACCATATGAAATCAACCATACGAAATCGTAAAAAATGACAAAAACGTAAAAAAAACAGTTGGAAAACGTAAAAAACGAGCAAAAACGTAAAAAAACTGACGAAAGCATAAAAAAACTGACGAAATAGAAAAAAAACGGACGGAATCGTAAAAAACGGACAAAAACGTAAAAAAACTAACGAAAACGTAAAAAAATTGACGAAATCAAAAAAAAAGTCGAAAACGTAAAAAAACGGACGAAATCGTAAAAAAGCTGACGAAAACGTAAAAAATTGACGAAATCGTAAAAAAACTGAAAAAAACCGTAAAATAACTGACGAAATCGTAAAAAAACGAGCGAAATCGTAAAAAAATGGATGAAAACGTAAAAAACTGACGAAAAGGTAAAAAAACTGACGAAATCGTAAAAAAATGACGAAATCGTAAAAAAAACAGACGGAATAGTAAAAAGTAGACGAAAACTTAAAAAAAACTGCCGGAAACGTAAAAAAACTGACGAAATCGTAAAAAAATACGAAAATCGTAAAAAAACAGACGAAATCGTAAAAAAGCTGACGAAAACATAAAAAACTGACGAAAACTAAAAAAACTGACGAAATCGTAAAAAACTGACGAAATCGTAAATAAACGAGCGAAATTGTAAAAAAACGGATGAAAACGTAAAAAAACTAACGAAATCGTAAAAAAACTGACGAAATCGTAATTAAAACGGGCAGAATCGTAAAAAACGGACGAAAACATAAAAAAACTGCCGGAAACGTAAAAAAATTGACGAAATCGTAAAAAAAAAGGCGAAATCTTAAAAAAACGGACGAAATCGTAAAAAAGCTGACGAAAACGTAAAAAAACTGACGAAAACGTAAAAAACTGACGAAATGGTAAAGAACGAGCGAAATCTTAAAAAAACGGACGAAAACGTAAAAAAACTGACGAAATTATATTTAAAAACCGAGCGAATCGTAAAAAAACGGAAAAAAACTGTCGAGAAATCGTATCTAAACTGACGAAATCGTAAAAAAACGGTTGAAAACCTAAAAAAACTGACGAAATCGTAAAAAAACGAAAGAAAACGTAAAAATTGACGAAATCTTAAAAAAAACTGACGAAATCGTAAAAAACGAACGAAATCATAAAAAAAGGGCGAAATCGTAAAAAAACGAGCTAATTCTTTTTTTCGTAAAAAAACGGACGAATACTTTAAAAACTGACGAAAATCTACAAAAAGCATATAAATCAAAGATAATAATACGTGTTTGAAGCTGAAAGGAAGGGACAAAACAACTATTACATATAGATGACCCGTTGGGTAGACCTTTAGTGTTTTACATGTGCCCAATAAGCGCCCTTATTTTGTTTAAATGCTGCCATAAGCGCCATTTGTGTTTACATGTGCACCATTAAGCGCCCATAAATAATAAATTTGATGAATAAAGTGCCCCATAACTTTTAAAAAGGTGTCAAAAAGAGCCCATGAATTACCAAATGGGCAAGATTTGACACCATTTACACTATCTAGGGTTTTAATAGAGCCTGTAGGGTTTGTCAGTGTGCGTGGAAGTGAAAAGCGTTATGTTGAGGGGACACAGGTGTTTCAACCTTGATTTGAAAGACTGGTATTCGCAAGCGTTTTGACTTTGGGGATCATGGTGTAGTTTTCCAAAAAAAAATTACTCGCGAGGTGGTTATTGTTTTTTTTCCAAAAAAAAAACAAATCGTGTATAGATCAAAATAATCTTGGAAACATTATATAAATTAATTAGCTGTTCTCATGACATGCTTTGATTGGCTTGATACCCGTTTAAACATCTGAATACTTGATAGTACAAGAACATGTTAATCATGCAAAACAATTGTTCCAATCATATATATCTTCTAGTTGTAGACAAAAATTGTGAAAACCAGAAGATGATCGAAATGGACAAAAACTAGTGTATATCCAAACAAAACATTTAAATTATTTGTACACTGAAGATAGTTCATGAGAAGCTGACATATTCTTATAAATTTCAGACATCAACCTACTCTCAAACTCTTCTCTAGAACCCGCAATCTTGGATGATCGATGAGATTTCGGTTTAACTTTCTTGGCTGACTCCGACTCTTGTTCTTTCGAGCTTCCATCCGATTTGAAAAACTTTTTGATTTTCCAAAACCGGCTATGACTGCTTTCTCCAAACGTAGCAGTTTTCATATCTTTTCGCCTTTCCGGGCTGCCATCAACTCTTCCATCATAGACTTTCCTCCGCCAAGCCTTATTAATATCAACCGAAGTAGTCGAAAAGCTTCTCGTAAGTCTCTCCATTGTGCTTAAATGTGTGTTTTACAGAGAATAATAGTATTTTGGGGGTGTGATTTGTTGGAATTTAACAATCAAGTTAACCATTAACTCATACGAGTACGCAGCGGATAGATCGAGTCTAGCATATATAATTAACATACATTAAAACACATAAGGAATGTAGAAGATGTAAATAGAAAACATACACTTGTAGAACACAGCAAATAAATGAAAAACAAGTGTATGGAAACTAATGATAAGTTGATCACCTTATGAGTGCTCCACAAACACGTAAACATGCACGCAACGGATGCTAGTCCACTCTCTCACGTATTAACATAACAAACTTGTTTTACCCCATACCCGTGATTGATCCGAAAACAAAACCAAAAACCCTCTTTTCTGTTCTGTCCGAGATCACAACTATACCCGAGATAAAAAGTCAGTGTCGTCCGATATCGGACAAGCTTAAGAAAGCTGTTTGTCCGAGAACGATCAGAAAACACTAAAACAAAACCAACAACCTGTCACGCCTTGACAGATTATAAGACCAAGAACCAGTAGATGCTATATCACAATAGGATCACTAAATCACTTGTGAACACCGGCAAATCACAACACGATGATCACGAGTGCAAGACAAAAGCTAGGAACCCTAACTTAGGGTTTATAGATTTCGGTTTGAATGAAAGGGAGTATGAGAAAAGTATTCTGATTTTTCTGGTTGTTGTGGTCTGTTTCACGCAGCAATTGAGCAAGAGGGTGTGGGTTTATATAACCCTCAAATCCCTCTTGTGATAAGATTAAAATAACTAGTATTTTTAGTTTATCATTAAAACAACTCCTAGCCTTATCACAACATCTCTTCCTTTATCCCTTAAAACATCGAACCTAGACAACCTTCCTAGAAAATTCTCTTGTGGTCCGGACATAATGGGAACAAAAGGTCTTGTCTAGTCGATTTTTCGGTCCAAATGTTTACATAGAATGTCATTTCGTGGAGTTGCAACGTGCTCTAAATGTTTTATCGTGTGTGCCCCCAATAGGCTCACACACCTCTAGTTGTGATCGAGCTAGTCCAACTACCATTATAATCAACAGCTCCCACTTGGTGTTGGAGTAGCAGATAGCCCACATATCTAACGACGGAATCGTCTAGCAAACTCACATTCGTTTTAAAACTAGAAGTGTTGAGATCAAGTTGTCATAAACATTCTCAGTAGCTTGGTTATTTTATCTCTTGCTATATCATCCCTTTGTTCAAATTTACCATTAACCATGATGTAGATCCTAATCTTTCCATATGTTTAATCATTTAGATTCTCGTTATAGATTCATACTTGATATACCAAATGTAAATTAAGAATCAACTTGCATTACCCTTGGGTTCGGCCATATCACTTATCTGATAATTCTAGAGAGGGGCAAGGTATTATTCTGCACATATAAGTGGAGGAACAAATTCTTTGGTGAATACAAGTGTTGTGATGCTGCTTCAACATCAACACCCTCCCTATACTTTGTCTTTATAACTACGTTTTTAAGGGACTGCAGTATCTGACTTAGAATTTTAGAGTGATATCAACACATACCTTACTTGTTTGTATTCTCAAGTCTAAGGATGACTTAACTAACTATTTCAATTTTTACTTATGACATGGATAATAAAGTAAACATTCGAAGTTTGGGGTGTCCAATACGCATCCCTTGTGAGTAACATATGAGTTTGGTGGGAGGAACCCTTCTATATATTCAACAGAATATAACCAAACACTCACATTTGCCTTAGTGTAACAATAATCCCATATGTTAACCGACTATTGGTCTTTTAGAATGATTTAAATTATTCATGGAGTAAATATGCAATAAGGACAAACAATTTTTATATGAATGATAACAAATACCTTGTATCTTTATTCATCAGAAATAAAATTGTCTTTACATTCACCATTAATCACTAATATAATAAAACCACCAGATTACATGAACTACTAGCTGGAAGCATTCCAATTTCTTATAAGTTCTGAATGCTTAGGATAAAACCAATGCATTTGTAAATAGATCCAGCTAGTTGTAATCAGTGTGAACTTTTCTATTTTATGTCACAAAATTCCATATTACTTAGCGAGGTAGTGAATTATGGCACGGAAATGTTCTAGCTACTTTTTGTGATCACAGACTCTTTAAGATATAGCGGATTGCCTCCAGTATTATCACCAATACATGTTATGGGGTTTCAATTGTGGAACCAAACACCGAGCCCTGAATGTTTTAATGATAACACAATAAGCTTCCTTTAGAAGCATCAAAGACAGCAATATACTTGCTCTGAAGATGAAGTAGCGAGAATGCTTTGCTGGCACTCTTCCAGTCAACAGCACCTTCATTTCAAAACGGATCACATATCCAGTCTGAGGACTTGATGGTCATATGAAATCCGTCAAGGTTTTCCTCGCATTGTGTAAGCAAGAAAAACCCGTGTCTCTTTGTTTTTGATCACCTACTAAACTAGAAATATGTCCTTAGTATTCCTTAGTACTTAAGATTGTTCTTAACAGTTAGGTCCAGTGAATCTCACCTGGATTATTGTTGAAATCGGCCTTCGTTATGTTCTGAGCGAACGCAAATTCAGGGAGAGTAAATCTAACAGATACATAATAGAACCCACAGACGAGGCATATGGACAACTTTGCATGACGCATTCATTTCTGCAGGGTAGAGGCACTTGTGATTTTAATAAATCTATGCTTATCCTGCATGGGGATACTCCCACGTTTGGAAATTCTTCTATGTGACGAAACCGCTGTAAGATTTTTTTGATATAAGCACTTTGACATAAAATAATTAACCGTCGTGATCTATCTCTATAGATCTTGATTCCATGAATTATGCCGCTTCAATCTAAATCTTTAAATAGAAAACCTTTTCCTTGTAGATTTAACATCCTGTAAAACATTGGAATGCTGTTTCCATGATCAATATGTCGTCGACATTCAAGAATTAGGAAAGTAACATTATCCACTAGATTTTAGATCGTACTCAAGGATCATCTGCAGGTTTGGACTGAAAACAATTTATTTATTTCATCACTCAAAACGCTTTTTCCATTGCCTTGATGCTTGCTTAAGACCATAAAGGAAACGTTTCTGATTGAATTTCTCGGTTTGGATTATTTTGGATTGACAAATCCTTCAGGTTGTCCATGTAAACCTCTTCATTGGGATATCCATTGAGGAAGGCTGTTTTTGATCAATCCATTTGCCAAAGCTAATTGTATTGTACGCGGCTTTGGCTATAAGGAAAAGGAAGGCAGTTTTGACATCCATTTGCCAAATCTCATAGTCATAAAATGCGGCTATGGCTATAAGAATCTTAATAGCTCTAACGTCTGGAACAGATGAGAAGGTTTCCTCATAATCAATCCCTGGGGTTTGAGTATATCCATTCGCCATAAGATGAGCTTTATAGGTGTGTATAGCTCCATCCATGTCGGTATTTTTCTTAAAGAGCCACTTGCTACCAACGGTTTTGCCATTAAGAGAAAGTTCAACTAAGACCCAAATTTCGTTGTCTTTCATGGATTGCATTTCCACATTCATAGCATTAAGCCATTTATCCCCCAACTCATGTTCCTCAGCATCGATGTATAAGCACATACGATCTGTGGGACGGCGTGTCCTTATGGACCTATAAATAGGAATGATATCACTTTTAGGTTCATCTATTTCTAGATCATCCTCTTCATGATTTAAGCTAGTGTATATAGAAGGATGCGTATCTTCTTCTTGAATAATTTCAAGATCTTCTAGACTCCCACTTGCTTCTTGATTTATAAGACTATTCTCTAGGAATTCAGCATTCCGAGCAACAAGGACTTTGTTCTCGGGTGAGTAGTAGAAAGAATATCCTATTGTTTCCTTTGGGTATCCTATGAAGATACACTTAATAAACATGGGTTCCAACTTATCAGGCTTGGTAAGAGTATCTCGCTTAACAAGTGCCTCACAACCCCAAACTTTTAAGTAAGGCAACTTAGGGGCTTGCCCATGCCATACTTCGTATGGTGTCTTTTCAACCTTCTTAGTTGGAACCATATTGAGAATCCGTGCATCAGTCTTAAGAGCATAATCCCAAAAGGACTTTGGAAGAGTTGTTTGACTCATCATAGATCGAACCATATCTAGTAGGGTTTTGTTTCTCCTCTCCGACATACCATTATGTTGTGGAGTGTAAGGAGGAGTACTATGGGCGATAATCCCATGATCCTTCAGATGATCCAAAAACTCTTGACTCATATATTCGCCCCCACGATCATAACGTAGCGATTTTATGGTCTTGTCGAGTTGATTTTCTACTTCCTTTTGAAACACTTTGAAAGTTTCAAACACTTCATGTTTATGCTTTAACAAGTAAACATAACCATAACGACTAAAGTCGTCAGTGAAAGTGACGAAGTAGCTTGCTCCTTATCTTGACATGATCTTAAATGGGCCACATACATCGGTGTGTATTAATCCAAGTAAGTCTTTGGCCCTTTCCACTTGATGTGTGTAAGGTTTCCTTGCCATCTTTCCAGACATACAAGGGACGCATTTTTCAAAAACCCTAAGGTCGGTTGAATTGAGAAGTCCATCGTGTTGTAACTTTTCAATGCGTTTCTTGCTAATGTGTCCAAGACGACAATGCCATAAGAGAGCAGAGTCTAAGTCTAGCTTGGCTCTTTTGTTGCTTACAGTATATATAGAACTTTCATTTGCATAAGAATTAGACAAGTCAATTTAAAAAATACCATCCCTTGGGATAGCACTAAAATAAACCATGTTGTTTCTAGAAACTTGAATTGTATTATTCACGAAGCGGTTAATAAAACCATCTTCGTACAAACGGGAAACAGAAATTACTCCTCTAGTAATAGAGGGAGCATAATGACAATTGTTCAAAACAATCTCTAATTCACTTGGGAGACATAAATAAAAAAGGCCAATTGCTTCAACAGCTTCACGTTGACCATTGCCCACATACAAGCTAAGAGCCCCCGGCTTCAATTTCCTACTTGCCCTTAGACCCTGCATTGTATTACAAATATGAGTACCACCACCAGTGTCATAGATCCATGATCTATTAAGGAAAGTATTGAGTTCTATAGTGAAGATACCTGAACCACCAACTCCAGAGGCTGCGTTCTTTTTCTTCTTCAACAACTCGGCTAAATACTGAGGACAATTCCTCTTCCAATGTCCTGTCTCACTACACTCATGACAGATTGAGTCATTTGTGGGATCTTCCCTCTTGGGTGGAGGGGGAATCTTGGGCTTGGGAGCATAAGCGTGCTTATTTGTCCCATTCCCTTGATTTTGTCCCCTGGCAGCCATTTGGGTTGCGATATTTTGTGCTCTTTACCTTTCTGGACTTTACCCGCTCGAATAGCATGCAGAGCAGGAGCGTTGTTTTTGGGCAGAGTTAGAGTTTGCTCATGGAGCTTTAGCATAGCATGCAACTCGTTAACTGTCTTCCCCGGGCTATGCATATTATAATTCTGCACAAACCCATCAAATTCCTTGCGTAGACCGATTAAGATCAGACTCACAGCAAGGCCAAGTGTCACGGGGTGCCCCAAACGCTTTAGATTGTCAATATATCCTTTCATTTTCAGAACATACGAGCTAACTGACTGCCCTTCCTCCTGCTTGCAAACAGAGTTTTTAATTCCTGTAACATCTCATAAGCATGAAGGTTTTCTAGATTTCTTTGGATCTCTGGCTCCATAGTCATGAGCATGAGTCCAGCTATCTCTTTTGATCCTTTAATCCAAGCAGTATGAGCTGCAATGATTTCAGGAGCAACTTGCTGACCTTAGAGCTACAGAATAGAGTGAAGTGGCTGCTCGTAGGTAATTAACTTATTCCTTAAGTATAGTACAATCCTAAGTTGTCGATACCAATCAATAAAGTTGGGTCCAGTCAGTTTTTCTTCTCGAAGAAGCCCCTGAAGACCGAATTGTTAGCTGACGAGGTTGTCATCTACAATTAGAAAAAGTTCAAATATTAGTATTGTTGATAATTAAATTCTTAAAATAATTAAATTCCCAATTAATTACTAATAAGACTAAGATCCAACTTGACCTCCCACTTATTATAGAAAGGTCTGACCAATGTGTAAACAAGTGGGGCAAGAGGTAAGCGACGAGCGTTAATTGCATGGAATAAAACTCTTAGATTTATGAGACTAGTGACATTAATAACTCTTATAGTAATGTCAAAAGCATATTTGGTCTCATCTTATGCCTCGGGTCTGAGGTCTGACCAAGAAACTCGATTTAAGTCCACCAAAATAGAACGTGCAAAAATTGACAAAGGTCTGACCAATGGAAAAAATTCCCCATGGGTTGGCAAGGCCCTAAGGTCTGACCAGAGAGGTCAAGCCAAATGCACGTGTTCTAGTATTGGCTGGCATAGACTTAAAACTTCATATAAGGGTATACACATAAATGTGACAAAACGTGTACAAGAAGCATGCAAAACAACTTGTAGCACAAAGTTAAGAAAACATTTTGTTAACCTTTTTGTTATAGACCTCATTTAGTCAAATGTTATCGGTAACTCCATTTTGGACTCACAAAGAAGCGGAGAAACAGGTCAGCGCGAAGCGTATTAAAAACCTGACTTCATTCAACCCGCCTTAAACTTCTCTTATAGTTTGTCCATAATGGGTGAGTCGTACTTCCAATTGACTAATGATACTATTAGTATGTTAAGAAACCCTTTTGTTAACATTAGTTTTATTGTTGCCAATATGGTAGGATTGCAAATTTTGATCAAACCCTATATTGTACTCCTACTTGGTCCGAAGACACAAGTAATTCCAATAATTCCCTCATATGCCGAAGCATGTAGTGGTCAGGATGAAATTAAAGATCAGTCAACCCGATATTGCGCATGTAAATCTAAAGCTTCACATATAACAGAATTTCATAGTTTTAATGTCCGTATTATTTGTCCAAAAATCCATCTTTTGGCAATAAACATAACTGGTCACAAGGAGTGAAATTACGTGTGTAATATTAGACATGTTTTAATCCAAGTTTCACTATAAGTTGTAAGTCCATTTTCAAGAGTTTCATAAAGTCTCATATGCAAATATTGATTCATCACATAGCATACCACATATAAGCAATCAAAACAGACTAACATTGATTAATAGTAGGAACAAACGCTTAGTAATGAAAGCAGTAAATCTATAATCCTCGAGTTCTCAAAAGAGTCTTCCCCAATTGGAGAACCATAAGACTCTCACTAGGTTTTCTGCTAAAGTGCCTAGATCGCCACATCCATCATATAATATGATTGTGTGAGTCTTATAGCCGAGATTAAGCAAGAATATAATCATCATGGCAGCTTAATTAACATTTAATTTATGATCTATTCTTCTTTTTATTAAAATAACATATGTGTTGATTCTAGGTTGGTTATACATTGTTTATGGCAAGGATTGCATGTCGTTGCCTGGTATGTGCTTAAATACACATACCTTTTACCTTTAAAAACGAGCTAAAATAATCAAAAAACGGGACTTAAAATGCCAAGATACTCTGTTTTGCTAATGTATTGTGCAGAAAGGGATAACCAAGAAAAAGGACGAAAAACAAAGCCAAAACGACAAAACTGGACTCGAATGGAAAAGACTGTGAAAGACAAAGCCAAATCGAAGCCGGAAAGTCAATCCAGTCAAAAAGTCAACAGAAAAGTCATCTGGTCAGTCAAAGTCAACCCAGTCAACCCCGGGGCCAAATCAAAGAAATTATAAGTTTAGGGGCTGAAATTGCCAAACTTAAACTTATATAAAAAGAAGGAAAAGAGTAAAAGAAAAGACAAGGGCTGTATTGCAATTTGCCCAATGTAAACAAGTAGTGGGGCAGTTTCTGCCAAACCCCTAACTTGTACACCAAAGGGACGAAAAATGCAAAGAGTTATATAACTCTTGGGGACTTGTTTTGCCAAGTCCCCAAAAGTTATTTAACCACAAGGACCAATTGTGTAATGCAACAATAAACTTGGAGGGACCAATTGTGCCACATGGTAAAACTTATACTCTGTTAAACTCATGAACCATTTTTCCGCGTGTTTTTACCGCTCAAACAAACTCACGTTTGTTAAACCCTTTTTACCCCAAGCATTCTCACCATCACCATGGTTATTCATCTCCCCCCTCCTCCACTACCTTTCCCAGCCATAAAGTTGCCAACTTGGCAATCCCACATCCCCCAAGACCAAAACCGACGACTTGGATTGATTTTAAAGATTGAAGGGCCAAGATGAGAGCTTTAAACCTCTCACACAACAAGCACACCTGTGTTTGTGTGTCTACAAACAAGCACAACAAGAAGAGAAAGAAAAGAGAGGACCCTAGTTTAAAGTTTTCGTCTATAAAATAAGCCTTGTAAGCATTGTGGCAAACATTCCATTTTTTAATTCAGTTTATATACCAAGTTTTAATCCTTTTATTAAGTTTTAAGTGTTTTTAAGTTACTTTCTCTTATGCAATTGTAATTCTCAATTTTAATGAAAAATTAAGCTCTTTTTACTCAATAAGCTCTCAATAAGCTCATTAGAGCTTATTCTTTCTAATAAGCTCTATTTCAGCTCAAAATTTGTTATAAGCTCTTTCATATGGCTTAAGTTTGAATTAAGTTCATAAATGATCATTTGGGTGCAATTTGGAAGCCATTTGAAGAAATAAGCTCCCAAGAGCTTATTGAGCTTTTGACTCAGGTTTAGAGGCTGTGGGAGCCATTAGGACAGGTTTTTAGGTCACTCACTCAGAAAGAGTGACCTTGGTTCTGAGACAACAAAAATCCAAGGTCTCATATCTAAATTCTCATTTAGCTTAATTTTTAGCTTTAGACAATAGCTTATTTGCTTTTATTCCTTTCAAACATGTTTGTTTAAGTCTAATATCTAGCTGTTTTTAATATTCATTAGGTTAAGTTTATTTAATCCTAGTTTACAACTTAAAACTGTCATAATAGGTAATAAGCTAGCTGAGAAACTAGCTTATTTTTCCAAATAAGCTAAAACTTTTAGTCTTAAAATAGCTTAAACAAGTCAAAGTAAGTAGGATAGAATAAAGTTTTTTAAAGTTTTTGGTTACAAATGAATCTTCAAGCCTATTTTGGGTTGGTCAGTTTTTAACTAAAGGGTGTTTGGCACAAGGTTAAACGGTCAAAAAGCTATTGGCATGGGTTATGGTTTAGTTTGGCTAATTTAAGTTTCAAAGTTTTAAGTCACTTTTAAGCTATTTTTAAACATTTTTTAGTAAAAAAATTGTTTTTCCAAAGGTTTTCTAAAACTCTTTTGAAACTGTTAAGGTTTTTAAAAATCCCACAAGTGCTATTTGATTAAAGCACTTCTGTGGTTTGAATTTATAGCATCAAAAAGTGTGTGCGTTTTAGTGGTCTAACAAGTGCCTGTTAAATAAGCCCTTTGATGTCCTTGACATATAAGTCAAAACTCACCAAGCATTTTTTGTCACAGTTTGTAGGAAAACCAAAAGCCCTTTTTCACCACCAAAAATAAGCAAGTAAAAATGCTTTTTACAATTCCAAAATGAGTGACCAGTCCCTTAGATAGAGTACTCAATAGGTTTAAGCTTGTTTTTTTGCTTTAGACTTATTTAGACATCTTAAAATAAGGCTGTCAAATAAGCCCTGAGGTTTGCCTTAAAGCTCCCCCTGGTGCAAAAGGGAACTTTACAGGCTACATTTGTTCTCAGCCTCATTCTAAGAGCTCAACCTTAAGCCTCAAATATTTTGCGGCGCTTATTGTAGAAAGCTATAAGCCTCTATGTATAATCCCTCACAAAGTTTCACCTTTGATAAGCTTTATTTGGTTTGCTTAATTTTAAGCCCAAAGGAGATACCATATTGGCTGTTTACACCAACAGTACTAACACCCAAGTTAGTACAGATTGTTGAGTGGTTATAAGCCACACTTTGGTGCTTATTGAGCTTATCCCATCAGCTCCAAATTACGTGTCTAGTAATGTTTTAAGTTTGAGTAAAGATAGTATAGTGTGTCTTATTTTCCTTTTCTTAGCTTATTTGCTCAATTACTTAGTAAAGTTTAGCTTTTAGGCTTATATTCTCATGTTTATTCTGTCACTTAACCCTTTTCCATATGCTTATTAGTTTAGCTTTTCCTTTCCTTCTTTAGCTGATTTAAGTAGTTTAAACCCTTCTTGCTTTACGATTTAGTTCCTTACTTAGCTATATTCAATCCATCAAGATTATAGAAAAGTTCCTTTTAAAGCCTCGTAAGCTGCTAGTCAACATTAGGCTTATTTTTATAGCATATTCTTTTGTCCGAAAGACAAAAGGTGTCCCTTCATTAATGTTGTTTAAATTAAGCTGTTCTATAAGTTTGTAGTTTTGAGTTTTTACTAAAAATCACTTTTTAATAAGCCAAAAAAATAAGCTGTATCGTAGGGTTAGATTTGTCACATTTTCATAGTATAGGGGCACCCGTTTTCACTATAGTGTAACCTTCCCTCAAGGTTTGCCGCCTTCCCTTTTAGTTTATAATTATACACTTTCTTACCCTAGTGTTTTTAAAAAAAAACAAAAGGGGAGAGATACGTTGGTCCCGGGTGACAAGACTCGAACCCGGGACCAAGCAATACATCCCCTTAACTCCCACACACACTACCACTGCGCCCTTGGGTCTTTTTCGTTATAAACCCAAGGGCAAACATATTTAAGGGGGTTTTCCCCTTATAAGCTTATAAGCTGTCAAGCTTATTTTCGGGCTTATTGTATAAGCTGTGTGGAGTTTGGTATTTTTCGTAGGTAGCTTATAGAGTCAAGTATTTTGTGTAAATTTTTCAGAATTTTTTGTAAACGTTTAATATTTTTTATAATTTAATTTAGTTAAAGGTTTATTTAATTCATAATAAATACAAAAATTATCAAAAAAATATTTTGCTTTTTTAGAAAATTTTCTTTTGTCATCTAGTTTGTAGGAAAAATATAAAAGTTTTCGTAGGGTCATTTTTATAACTCTTCATCTTTTAAAGAACGGGTCCGGGTACGGGTTTTTGTTTTTACTCGTTTTTGGGTCAAACGAACTCCGTTTTCGGTCTAGTCTTTTTCATTCTTCGTTATTTGACCCGTAGAGTAGTTTAGAAGTGAAAAATTTTCCGTAGGGTTATTTTTAAAGATTTTAGGTTTTTCCCACTTTTGTACTGGATTCGGGTTTCGTTTTTCTAGTTTAAATTTCGTAAATTTAGGTTTTCCTTAAACGTTTAGTCCGTTATTGGTTTAAAATGTGACTTATTAACTTCCCAAACCTCCATTCCTCCTCAAACTCAAATCTTCGATCGTATCGATTTACCATTCCAGCCTCGTTGGGGATTTACGACCCGGGAAAGCTCTATACTACTTCTCGGTATCATTGATTGCTGGTTTTTACACTTATTTATATATTTTATATTTTGTTATATATTATATATATTTACGGTGTGAATCCAGCCAGTCAATTTTTGGCGCCGTTGCCGGGGAGGCTGTGCAACCGTCTATCGTTACGTTTGATCAATTGTGTTTGAAACTGTGAATATTTTCTTTTATTATAAAAATATAAAAAAGTACAAAAATATTTTTTTTCATTTCTTTTAGTATAATTATCAGATAAAAATAAAGAAAAAACCAAAAATATAAAAACATTGTCCATAAAAAAAAGAAAATAAAATTGGTAAAATACCAAAATATAATATTCTCAACTGAGGTATTATCATAATAAGTTCCGGTGAACTTGTTGGTTCCCAATTCGAACAAAAGATTTAAAAACTTGCCTTTTGTGTCTCTTACGACGTACGGCTCACCTCGAAAGGTTAAACAAACTATAAAGTGGGTATAAGGAGGGTTGTTCCTAGGAACTACGACCCGAAAGGAGAAATAAGCTTCGCGCTATTCCTACTCCTCCGCTCACCTGTGAGTTTATCTTTTTGAGAGTTACCGTGAAGTAAGCAGATTATTTGGTTTAAGTTGTCTTATCTCATTGTCCGTTAAAATCAATTGTGAATTAATCTTTGAAAAACCAAAAAAAAAAAAAAAAAAAAAAATAGTGTAAAAAAAGAAAAAAATTTTTCCTTTTGACTCCTATTTTGTGCATGCGACTCGTTCTCAAGCCGTAGACGTCGAAACCACAAGTTCGACAACAACCTTCTGTTGAATCATCTAATCTTGAGAAACCTGATAATCCTCCCATAGTTACGATGGCTGATAATCGTACTATGGCGCAATTGCTCGAAGCACCCACCGAGGGTTACGAGGATGCGATAGTTATTCCTGAAATCACCGCGAATAACTTTGAGATCAAGCATGGTCTTCTGAATCTTGTCCAAAACAAGCAATTTTTTGGAAATGATAAAGAAGACCCACATGCTCACATCCGTTATTTCAACAAGATCACTTCTACAATGAAGATTCCGAACGTACCAAATACGTCGGTTAAACTTATGCTTTTCCCGTTTTCTCTCGAAGGGGCAGCCCGGATATGGCTAGAAAAAGAACCCCCTCGGTCGATTGAAACATGGGATGATCTTGTTTCGAAATTTATTAACAAATTCTTCCCTCCCTCTAAAACGACAAATCTCAGAAATGAAATCACGAGATTTCAGCAAAAATTTGATGAGACGTTTTATGAGGCTTGGGATCGTTTCAATGATCTTTTAAGGGGATGCCCTCATCATGGGTTTTCAGAATTGCATCAACTTGATACATTCTATAATGCCCTAAACTCAAATGATCAAGATTCATTGAACTCTGCTGCTGGTGGTAACTTCTTAGACAAAATGCCTCGAGAATGTTTAAAAATCATCGAGAGCAAGTCTAAGGTACGTCAATCAAGAAACAAAGCTGTTGTAGCTAAAATGAGTACAAGCTCTTCCACCCAAGCAGTCTCATCTGATGTTGCTGAACTCAAAGACATGGTTCGGGCATTAATTCTCGATAGAAAGAACCAAACCCCAGCTTCTGCCCCCGTAAAAGCAGTTGAACAAAGTTGTGTAACTTGTGGGGGAGGTCATTCGTATCAAAACTGTCCAGCCACCAATAGCAACATGTACCATGACAATATCCAAGAGTATGTGTCCCAGGCCGCTGCGGCCAATTTCAACCAAGCTAATTCTGGTTATCGACCTCCGATGGTCTCAAGAGTATCGAACGAGTAAACTTCACAAGGACCGAACGAGTAGAAAAAGGAAGAGGATCGAACGAGTCCATCAAACTAAAGGGATCAAACGAGTAGCAACTTTAAAGGATCGAACGAATGATTTTTATAAAGGATCGAACGAGTGAAAAACAAAACTAAGGATCGAATGAGCCACATATAAAGGACCGAACGAGCAAGATTTTTGAGGACCGAACGAGGGGAACACAAAATCTTAAACGTTTTAACTAATTTTCGGTTTTTCGGTTTCGAGTGACGTTAAACGAAGGGACTTGAGAAATATATCATCGTGTTCGTGTCGTCGTTTCGATCAACGCGATATATTCGGTTTTCACCGACGATAACCGATCGAGTTCGAATGATCAAATGATCAATCGTTTCATTTCTTATACATTTTTAAACGAAAAAGATGAAAAAAAATGGAGGGAATCAAAAATATTAATTACCAAGTATTGAAAAATGGCACATGCAGTCCCTAAGTTTCAAGTGATTTTCTTCATTAACCCTTCTTTGATTAATAACACCTCTTTGTTGAAACTAACTTGCACCGTTAGTCCTTATTTCATATAATTCAACCGTT
>BQNB010075720.1:0-31376 GCA_026074375.1 Tanacetum coccineum | reverse complement strand
TGCTGTGGGTCTTGTTGTGCTGCGGAGGTGTTGGCCTCACTGGTCCTCTGTCTAACTCGACGTCTCTGATAAGGTACATGGGTCTCAGAATATGGCACGTAGGCAACTCCTGCCCTATCCATCATCCGTTCGAGCCCAGTAATAGCCCATGTACTAAACCTGGAAAAATAACGAGCCATCGCGTCAATCACCTCGCGCTGCTCAGTCAATGCCCCATGAATCTCATGCACGTCCTCCTCTAGTCTGGCCATCCTCTGAGGCATGGTCCTGGCAGGAGCTGCTGGTAGTGGAGGTGGTGCCTGTACGGGTGTCGGATCAGCTTGGCCACCCTCATCAACAATCGGGGCATCCTAAGCCACCCCAGGGGCACCAGCCACAGCATCGGACTGCCTCTTTGGTCCTATGACCAGCCAGGCCCATGTATAATCAACCTCCATACAGATCTGTAATCTCACCAGCTCACCCATATCGATAATCAGAATCTCAAGGGTAATAATTGTCAATCCACCAAGTATCTCCGCAGTTAGGAGCCCAAAATGCTCGGCCAATCTAGCTACAAACTGCCCACCAGAAATATGAGCCCCGCTCTTCCTCCCAGCAGCAAATAACCTCAATTATATGGCCAACAAATAAGGAACGTTGACCGAGTCAATGTCCAGCCCTCTAAAGTAGAATAAATCAGTCACGGTCACCTTCTCAGGTGCTTGACTCCTCCCAACAATACTACAAGAAATCAACCTATGGTACAGCCTAAGAATCGGATCTCGAATCGCAGTGTAAGACGGGGTGTGTGATTGTGATTTTTATATACGCAAAAATATAATATAATATTATACCAAAAAGAGCAATTAAGAACTTTCCTAAAGTCTCCCTTAAGAAAAGCTCACTCTAAAAGATATATATAATATATAATATGTATATTTAACCAGGAAGAATGATCACCCGGGTCGTTTCCCCAACGACTTGTGCAATTGAAACCACGTTTTAGCTTGGATTATGATTTGAATGAGAGCAAAGATATTTTTTATGATCTATAACTACTAAATAAAAGCAACAATTAAAAATGAACAATTAAAAGCAATTAAACACTTAAAAAGATTAACGGGAAACAAATAAAATGCGACAAATAAGCAAATACACTAAAATTAACTCCTAAAAATGAAAACTAAATTTTTAAACCTAAAATAGGACAAAAGAAAATTTTAAGAAAAAGAAAAATATTTGTTTTTGATTATTTTTGAATTTTTTATGAATTAAAAACTAATTAAATCTAATTAAATCCTAAAAAATAGAAAATTAAGTTCTAAAAATTGAGAAAAATGATTTTTAAACTTAGAAAAATCTAAATTAACATAAAAACTAAGAAAACTATTTTTAACTATTTTAAAATTTAAAATCCTATTTTTAAAATTAAAATTAAAAGCTTAAAAATGAAAATTAAAATCTAAAAGTGTTGAAAGTGACTTTTCTGATTGTAATCCTAAAAGTATTTAATCTAATGCTAAAAACTATTTTTTGTATTTTTATTAAATTTTTTTCTATTTTTTATGTATTTTTGAAAGTTAAAACCTAAGAAAAATGATTAAAATTAATCTACTAAATGGAAAAATCTCAAAATTTCAAAAAAAGTCAAAGATATAACAAAGTTTGGGGGAAAAATAAGAAAACTTACCCAGCTTATCTAATAAGCTGGGTAAAATAGCGCTTTATGCTGAAGCTTTATAATGAAAGAAAAGGAATTAAAAATTTGTATAAGTATTAAAAATGTGGGAGTTATTGATGGATGACTATTGAAGCAAATTGGTAAGAACGTATGGTATGTGAGAAGGAGGTCGTGGTTTCAAGTCTGTCAAACCCCCATCATTTTGCACTTTTTATTTATTTCACTTTTATAAAACTATATATCCAAACTTATTTAAAACTTGATTTTAAACAACTTTAAAACTATACTTTTTGTCTGAAAATGACAAATAAGCACAGAAACAGCTTAAGTATAAGCTGTCCACATGAAGTGAGCTTTTGAACTCACTTTTGCTTATTTGGACTTATAAGCTTGCACTAGCTTTAAAATAAGCTCATTTTCAAAACCAAAAGAAGTTCTAGAAAGCTAATGATGTGCTTAAGCTAAAAATGACAAGAAAACTTAACTAAAAACTCTCTAAGCTATCTAAATTTTAAGCTAAACACTGAAAACTAAGGAGAAAACTCAAAAGAAACTTAAAATTAAGCAAAGTTCAAATGCTTAATAAAGCAAGACAGAAGCTAAGCCTTTGAGGACTTATCAAACAACATTTAAGCTACTAAAATAGATCATAAAAACTTATACTAAAAGCTGAAATTCAAAACTTAAAAGCTAAAACTATTACTACTACTGTTTTTGGTCTTTTTGGATTTTTGATGAACTTTTAAGCTAGGTTTACCTAAGAAAATGAGCTATTTTATGAAAAGCAAGACTAAATCTATATTAACCTATATGAAAACTACTACCTACTTAAATTTAAAGGTTTAAAAAAAACTATTTAAACTAGCTTAAATGGCAAAGAGAAAACCAACAGTACTAACTGCTGTTAGTACTGCTGGTTCAAATGGCAAAGCCACAAAACCAATGTGCAGGTTACCTTGAAGGTAAATCCTACACAACTCACTCCTATTGAGTGTGTTTGAGCAAACTACAAGCACAAACCAAACCTAAAAAGTTTGATTTAATTTTAAGCAATCAAAACTTAAGGCAAAACCTCCCCTGGTGCAGAAACATACATATTAAGCTCTAATTTTTTTATTTTTGAGAAATTAACTTTAAAAACTGAATTACTACTAGTCTAAAGTGAAAACAAAACTAACCCACACAAATTGCACAAGTCATTTTGACTTTTAAAGGTCAAACTAGCTAAATCCAAACACTCCTTAACCTATGACAGATTTTAAAATAGCTTATGAAATTAAAATCTAACAAACTAAACCTTGATACCAGACTTCAAACAGCTTAAATCAAACTTAATAAACATGATTAAACAACTAAATAAGCCAAAATCTAAGATCTACAACTAATGCTACTTATATTTTTGGCTTTCATAAAGTTTTTAGACAGAAATTGAAACTACTATGATCTAAGATATTTAAGCTAAAACAGATGATGAATAAGCACTAATTAACATTATTAAACTCAAGTAAGCAGCTAGAAAACAGATAAGCACAATTAATAAGCAATTCTAAGCTATTTAAGCAATTTTTAAGCTAAAAATTAAAGGATAAGAAAGTAAATAGAAAACTTACAAATTGCTTCAGCTTAACAGAAGCTAAGGCTCAATTGAGCTTAATCAACAGCTCTGGCTTATTAGAAATAAGCCAGTATAAGTCCTTGAGAGCCCTTCCTTAACTGGCTCTCCTTCCAAAAGCTCATAAGACCAATAGCCAAAATCCATAAGCTAAGGTGATAAGGTTATTAGTTGATTTTAAGAGTTAAGGTATGATTAAGGTAAGATTTGAGCTCCATTTTTAGCTTAAAGACTAATAAGAGCTTCTTTAGTAGCTTATGATATTTAGCTTAGCATTTAATAGGAAAAGTGAGAGCTTATGAAAACAAAGAGCTTATGAGAGACTATTTAAAAACTGAATTTCATTAACATAAAACTTGATTACAATGCTTAAAAGGAAGAATTACAAAGTTTAAAGGAAATTTAAGCTAAAAATTGAAAATTAAGCTAAAACTAAAAGCTACTAACTAACTAGATAGATGGTGTGTGTGTGTGATAGTGTGAGCTATTTATAGCCAGTTGATGAAGATTATAGGTTGCCTTGCATCACACGCTCCTTTCAATCATTGCCGTCTAAATTCTCAATCATTGGAGAGCTAATCTAAGCCGTTTGATCAAGTGATAGTCACACGGGATTGCCAACGTGGCAATCCGTTGTCGGTCTTGTGTTTGTTGTGTGAGAGCCCGTTTTAGATGAGAAATCCATATACTCTTGTGCGCTTCTGCCATAGCCACGTATGTGTCTTGCTTTAGATCTCTCCAATAAGAGGTTGTTAGGACTGATTTGACCCTGCCATTGCGTTCTCCATCACTTGAATGGTCTTCAGTACCCTTCAATTTTGATTTGCCCTATCGTTTGACCATGGGTAACTTTTGGAGAAGACGGGTGAATAGTATCACACCCTTGGCGCCTTTTTATAACTGAAACGGGGTAAAAACGTTTTAAAACTTTGGGTAATTGCAATTTCAGTCCCTCTTTTTGATTATTTAAAGTTGTAATGTAGAACACTTTAAAATATGGCAATTAAGTCCCCGTGGTTTTATAAAAGGTAAATGGGCTTTAGGGTTTTGGGCTTTTGGATCCGGGTAGGGTATTTAAGGGTTTAGGGCCCATTAAGCCTTAGGGACCATTTGTGTAGTATTTGAAACTTTGAGGGACTGAAATGAAACATTTAGGATTTGTCTTCTAGTGAGTTAACTTTGTTGACCCATAGTTGAGGATGTTGATCGAAGGTGACTATCTTTGACTTCTTGACTGAGCTTGATTTTTTGGCTTGGCTTGAATCTTTGGCTTGCATTGTGCTCTTGTTTCCCGTGTCCGGTTTGCTGTTTTGACGGTTTTCTTGTGATTTTGATATATCCGTACTGACACACAAAAAAACACAAAACAAGTATATTTTTGCCACTTTTCGTGTTGTTTGGGTTTTAATTGGTTCTGCTTAGGTATCACAGCTATGTGTAATATTACACCTCTAACAAGAGGAAAGACCGAGACAGGATCAATCATCTGTGGACTAATTCAAGTTTAATGATGAAATTTCAGCTAAGAAGGATGTTCGTGAAGAGTTAGCTGCTAGACTACAAATGAAAGAGAGAGAGAGAGATGTATACAATAGAAGAAAGGTCAAAGCTATTAGCAGAATTTTTTGAAAGGAGGAAGAAGTTACTTGCTGAAGAAAGAGCTGCTGCTGTTAGAAACAAACCTCCAACAAGAACACAACTGAGGAGTCTAATGATGACCTATCTTAAACATACAGGTAAATATAGACATAATCAGTTGAACAAAAAGACATTTGAAGAGATTCAGGCCCTATACATCAAGGAACAAGAAAGAGATGCAGATTTTGTGCCTATTGGGTCTGAGAGAGATGAAAAGATGATTGATAAGATGAACAAGAAAGCAGCTGGTATGGATGAGGAAGAGGTTCCTGAAGAACCTGAAAGCACTAAGGTTGAAGTTAAGCAGGAAGGACGTGAAGAGAACATCAGGAAAAGATCAGGTAGGAGACTGAAGATGAAAGCTACAAAGAAGTCTAAAAGGCAAAAGACTGATTCTGATCTTGAAGAAGAGGAACAACTAAGAGCTTCTCTAAAGATAGTTCCTGATGAAGAAGAAGAGATTGATTATGAAGTTCTGGGCACGAGGTATCCAATTGTTAACTGGGAATCTGCATTTTATCATACTGATAGATATGGAGTACCTCATGACTATTACAGAGTGTTTAGAGCTAATGGAAGTTCAAGATATATCAAGACTTTCACTGAAATGGTTTCAAGATTTGATAGATTGGACTTCATTGAGCTACATAGTTTAGTGATGCAGAGATTTTCAACAACAACTCCTGAAGGAATTGATTTAGTTCTCTGGGGAGACTTAAGGATTATGTTTGAAGAAACTGCAGATGATGATATTTGGAAGAATCAAGAGAAATGGATTATTAAGAGTTGGACTTTCTATGAAAACTGTGGAGTTCATATCTTGGCATTAGAAGATGGTACTGAAATTCACATGCTTGCAGAAAGAAGGTATCCACTTATAAGGGAAACTCTTGAGAGGATGATGGAGTTGAGATTGACTGCTGAATCTGAAGGTGAAGCTGTTTTTGATCTGCTCAGATTTATTCAAAAACAGATTGATGAGTTTGGGGGCCAAGATGGGAGTGAGAAGGATCTTTGAGTGTTGGTTTTCTGACCACACAACAAATGGTCATCAGTTCACCATGTCTAACAGACATCAAGAACTGGCTAGTCCAGAAGCAAACGGCTTTTGGTAAAGACTTCTCAAATCCGTTTACAGCTGATAGTTTGCTAAAAACTATATGGTTCTCAACTCACCATGCTTCACAGTAAAGAGTTGGCTAGTCCAAAGCAAACGGCTCTTGGTAAAGACATCTCAAATCCGTTGATAGTTGGTAGTTTACTAAAAACTATATGGTTATCAGTGCACCATGTTATAGCAATGAAGCATTGGCTATTCCAGAGCAAACGGCTACTGGTAAAGAAATATCAAATCCGTTTATGGCTGGTAGTTTGCCAAAAACTACATAGCCAACTTAGTTGGTATTTTTGCTGTGTTGCTGAAAAGACTGGAAGCTAATCAAAGTTGAAGTTTAAAAGGTTGTAAAGTGTTTGGATACATCCTCCTGGTGTTCAAGAAGCTCAAGATGAAGAAACATGAAGGTTGACAAGTAAACATCATGTTTAGGGGAGGATTGTTGGGTTTTAGAAGACTTTACAACTTACTGCTGCTGGTTCAACATTGGTGCTGCTAGTGAAGATTTAGTGCTGCTGAGAAAGATTGAAGAAAATAGACTAAGTCTTTAGTACTGTTAGAGTATAGTTAGTGCTGTTAGTAGTAAGTTAGTGCTGCTAGCATATAATAGTTAGTGCTGTTAGGAGATATGCATGAGTTAAATTAGGAATAGATATGCATTATCTCCTCACACGTTTTGTAAGCCCATTAGGGTTTCCTTGGTGTATAAAAGGAACCCTAGGCATAGTTAATAGATATAGATCAATAGAGATCAATTAGCAATCATAGCTTGTAACCTAGTACGATTCAAGTTATAATACAAAGGTTGAGTTTGATAAAAGATCTTTTGTGTTTACTTAATATTGTTCTTCTTAGCATTGTTGATTAGTTTTCGCATAATCAATAGTGTTCAATCAGTGTTTCATTATTGTTGCTTTGGATTCATCTAAAGTAACAAACCCTTTGCAAGCTAAAGGTTCAAGATCTATTCAGTAAGGGATCCAACAAATGTCCTCGAAAATAATGGGGTGATCATTTCTCAATCCGAGGTCAATGCCACATTTGTTAACAACCTGCCAAGAAAATGGCTGAGTATGAATCAAACCTAGAGAGCCAACAACTCTATCAAAAATGATAGTCTGACTGCTCTCTATGGAAAATATCATTATAAGGAAGGTCTGATTGATGATATCTATGCGTCTAAAAAACAAAGATTTAACATTCAGACCTCACGCTCAAAAGCCTTGATTTCTAACAATTATTTTCAGGACAATGACTCAGATGTTGAAAAAGACAACAGAACCAGCAATGAATTCATGGCAGATCTGAATGCTGAGTGATGAGGTGTCATTTTATACACTTTTTTAGGGTCGTTTAACCCCCAAAATCGTGCATTTGTTCCCAAAATAGGTACCTAATCGTTCCTTTTCAGGTATTTGGCATTTGGAAGATATTTGGAAGAATTACACGTGACTTGGGCTCATTTGGAGAAGAAACAGACAAGACTACGAACCTACACCAACATCTATCAAGAATGTCTCTACAGTGGCTGGAGACGGCGTCACAAATATAATGTATTTTTTAGGGTGGGTTGCAAACAATTGTTCCTTAACTTTTGGTTTTCTAGTACTAAATAGGCACTGCATAGCTTTATTTAGTTCTATGCATTCACGTCCATTCAAAATTTAGAAAATACAAGCATAATGATCAGAATAAACAAACAAATTCCACAAGTAATCACAAACAGCATTAACAAATCGAATTTTGGATTTAAAACTGTCATTACATCCAATTACAGACCTTGTTTTATTATAAATCTACTTTGGTCTTCTTAAACTTTACTTGACTATTGTTTTGTACGACCGTGTCTCTCATTTGAGTGCTCTTAAGTTGTGGCCTGCTAACACTAGTTCTGTGAATTACTCTTGTAGAGGTAGACACGCGAAGATTAGTATTCCTAGAATTCTAAGGCAACTATGGTGCTTTAGTTTGTATTGTCCTAGTGTCAATTTGATACATTCCTGGTTTAATCACATATGTGTTTCGTACAACTTGTCTTGATGTTTGAGGTAAACTCTGTGAAGTGACTGATTTTGATAAACCCTCTGACATATTAGGTTTGGTAACTGACTTTGCCTTTGAAAAACCTTTCCTCTCAAGAGAATCTGAAAAAGGAGTCGGTTTCCCTAAAACTGATGGTTTTGAAATCCTTTGAGCATTTGGTTGTCGAACAACAGATGGTTTGTCAAATTTAGTTTCCATAGATTTTTCTTTGTATTTCTCGATGAGTTTTTTTAACTCACTTATATCAATGTTCATTTCCTGCAATTGAGCTTTCAAATCTTGTATTTCAAAATATTGTTCACGTTCTTTTAGAAATACAGTTGACGCTTTTTATTTGCAAACTGTGTCATTTTTCATTTGTTCTTTACATTGTTGTAAAACAAGTTCAAGAGAAATCTAGTGTGTTTCTAATTTAGAAAAACTTTGTGAAAGCTTATTATAAACTTCTTTACTAACAGTTTCAGTTTGTTTAGAAAGCTTTTGTGCAAGACATTCACATTCTTTGACTTTATGAAGATACAAGCATTGTAGCATCTAAATCAGATAAGGAATGCAAATAAGAACACATAACATCTTTTGACACACACTCTTGGAGAAGTAGATCATACATGTTTGAAAAATTTGCTTTGTCAGATTCAAGTTCGTCAATCTCTTTTTCAAGGGATTCAACATACTTTAAATCAACATACATTTCTTGTTTAAGTTCATTGACAAATATGAAACTATCATTTTGTGTTTTTATTGAAAGAGGCATCAAACATGTTTTTATTAGCACTTCCATATCAAGAGCAGTTGGTGTACGAAAGCTATCATGAGAATGTTTTTCCCAAGCTTGATCAACAAGTTCTCTAAAATGATTTATGTTATTAGTCATTACATTATAAGCTTGTCTACTTTTACTAATTGATTTTGAAGTAGGTAGAAAACCAATGTTTTTGAAAATTTTTGGTTTAGATTTAACAAAAGATTTTCTCCACATTTTCTTTCTGACTTCATTTGCATGTGCCAACTGATCATGATATTCCTGTGACGCTGGTTTAAAATTTTCATAAAGACTATTTTGCTTTGTGTAATCATAAGGTTTCACTAAGTCTTTATTCAATTTTGATCTACTCTCTTGTTCAAGAGTCAAGGTCTCTTCCCTATCAGGGGTAAATCTATTTGCAAGATCAGATGTGTCATATGGGATCTCATACAAACATGGTTTTTCAGATTGAGCTTTCTTGAGGTACATTGGATTTGCAAAAGTTGGTCTACCATTGAATGTTGAGCCTTTGGGAGCTAACATATGAATGGTTTGAATTGATTGATTCCTTTTATAAACAATTTCATTCAAAAACTATAATTTCTTTTCCATTGAAATCATTTTGTCAATGTCTTTTTCTTCCTTAAGTTTCAAATCAGTTATTACCTTGGTTTTCTCTTTGATAAGACCTTCGTAATGTGAATTTGTTAAAAGACTCTGTTTGACTAACTCGTCGTGTTTCTCTTTGACAACTAAAATTTCATAAACATTAAGTTTCAAAACTTCTTTGATGCAATCCTCTTTTTTGAGCTAATAGTCCTAGAGTTGTCATTTAATTACGTTCAAGTTTGTAATAATAAATGTACGGTCATTTAAAGGCCCCTGTACTTCTCAAGTATTCTGTTTCATTGAGTGCAATTGGCCTATCACGAGTAGTATTACACTCCTCAAGATTGGATTTGCACTCCTTGTATTACTTTTGAGTCAATGATGATTTGCTTTCTTTTAATTGCTTTTAAATCTTTTTTTTCTCTTCAGTGTCAGTGTTAAATTTTCAAATTAAATTAGAACGGCGCATCACGCTCATCTTTAGCATTTTTGGTCTGTGTGAAATATCTTCATCATACATATACGGGAATCAGGGATACATTACTATCAACTTGTACCACATTACATGTGTTACTAATGGATTCAGGTTGCTTAAAATGTTGTCTCTCATTGGCAAACACATTATATTCAGCATCATATTGTACCTTTTATAATGGCTCAGTTGAATTTGATTCTGAAGGTAAGACTTCCTGAATCTTTGCCATGAAACTGTAATGTGCTTCCAGTTCTTGTTCATCATTCTCCTCATCCGTGTCCTCTAGCCAATCAGTTGCGGATGTTGTAATGGAAAACCCTTTCTCAGCTTGTTTTGCACATCAACATATTTTCCTTATGATTCGTGTAGTCTTTTACCCTTTTTAGGTTTCCTGCATTCTTGAAAGTGACCAAATTCCTTACAATTGAAACATTGTATCCGCTTTGCCTACACAAACCTGATGCCTTTAGTCTCCCTAGCTCCAGCAACTGTCAATGTCCTATGATTACTAATGCCCAGTATGATTATCATTCTTGTTACCTTCGTAGAAGTAAATTATCTTTATTCTTATTTCTTGACGTTTGAGAAGTTTCAAGGTTGTTGTTAGTAGGTTTGTAGATGTTTTTGAAGTACTTTGCAATGAGTGGCAAGTTTTTCTACATTTCCTTATCTTTCTGAGCTTGTTTTGGATCACTGTCTTCTTCAGAAGCTGACCCAGATAGAGGTGTAATTGGTTTGGCTATCTCTTTGCCTTTGAATTTGGTAGATGCATTTAGATCTAGGTTGAAGATGATTGTTTAGATGGTGGTGCCATATTGCTTTGTGAGATTTTCGGCTGCTTGAATAAAAAGGATTGGATTTTGTAAGCCGCAGCAACAGTGCTATTGATTAAATTCTTGGCTCATTCTCTCAGCACGGATTTCATTACTTCCTTTTGATACTTGGTTTCAGAATGTCAAGAGTTTTTGATATGATACAGTGTCCAAGTCAGGGTTTTGCTTGGACAATTGTCACTATCTTTGACATTTGTTGAAGTTGTTGAAGAAATCAATAAAAAAACTGAACGTTGACTTGCATCGTAGCAACTGTCAAGTTGTTTCTTATCATTTCATTCATCAGCTTGTAAAATCTGGAGTAATATGACTCCATTGACTCTCCATCATGAGAAGTGGAATATGCCAAAACTCTCAAAACAAAATTAGTCTTGACATCTTGATGTTAAGATATTCCCCTGTTGAAGTTTTTTATTAGCTATCCCTCATGTCATGGCTGTTTGCAGCATCAATAGTTGAGTAGACTTCATCTCCAATTCTAGTCAATAGCAAATGAATTGCTTCCTTTTCTGATTGATAATGTTCTTTGTTTTCAGGAGACATATTCAAAAGTGTCTCAACTGCTGTTCATTCTGGAACTGCTAGAGAATCATCTGTTGTATGTACAGGTGGGATTATGACAGTAGTAAGTTAGTATGGACCTTTTAAAATGCATTTTCCTTAAGGCATCACCATTTGGTTTTGTATCAATGTATCTTAAGAAATGTGATTGTCACTGAGCATATCTTCCCATGCAAGCATTGGTGGACGATCCCTTGAACCAGCTGCCATGATATTGTTATGCATTTGACTGTCAGTTGTGGATGTTATAATTGGAGTAGTCATTGTTACTTTGTTGGTATGTGAAAAGATTACTTGTTGATCGGACAGTGATAAGAAGTAAATGTGTTAAAGTGAGGTGATTTTAAGTGTTTTAAGTCTTGAGATTACACGGGAATTTACTTATTCTTGATTAAACGGGTGTAAACAAGTAATGTTTAACGGGATTTTACAATCAAGAGATAAAATCCGTATTATTTATGAAGCAATTTGATTAGGTCTTAGTCAAGTGTATTAAATCGCCTTAGGAAATTAGATTAAATCTCCTTGGGAAGTTGTGATTAAATCGCCTTGTGAAAGTGTTTAAAATTACCTTGTGAAATTGTGATTAAATCGCCTTCAAAAGAAAGTGATTAAATCGCCTCTAGAATTGAGTAAATCACCTTCCAACAAAATGATTAAACCGCCTTCAGAAATGATGATTAAATCGCCACGAGAAGAATGATTAAATCGCCTTCAGAAAGATGATTAAATCGCCTCCCAATAATATGATTAAACTGCCTTCAGAAAGGATGATTAAATCGCCTCGAGAAGAATGATTAAATCGCCTTCAGAAAGATGATTAAATAGCCTTGAGAATGATGATTAAATCACCTTCACAAAGATGATTAAATCACCTTGGTACTTTTGAACCTCAACTTTTCCAAAACACAAAAAGACTCACTTTTTGATGTTTTGCCCAAAATCTCTTGTACAACTAGTAATACTAAGCCTTACTAAAACCTTTAAAATGCAAATGTTAGCCTAACTATTTTAGTGAAGATGGCGTCTTACTCGTGAATTCATACTCGCTATAGGCCAACTGCTACAGCATGGACTTATTTTTGTAAACAAGTATAGTTAGCTTTGTGTTAGGCTATAAATACCAATCATGACTCTCCAGGAGGGGTTGGTTGAATCATTGTGGTAATTTCGTTCTCTTTCTAAAACCACATAGTTCATTCATCCCTCTATCTACTTTCTCTCACTAGAAAAGATGTTTCATCTTATCTTCTTTTATCCCGACACCCCGAATAAGGTGTTTTGAATCGAGCTACAAGTGGTATCAGAGCTAACCGAGGGTGTTTTGTATTGTGTGCTTTATCGTGTGTGTAACAACTTATTTCAGCTTATTATAAGCTTTATTCGTGGGCTTATTTTGAAACAAAGCCATGTTTTTTGTTGTTTTTTTTTTCTTTTTGATAAAAGTTTCACTATCTCCTAGTGTCTAATCAATTTGTATTGAATATAAAAAGGAGATTGAACTTTCTGTTTTTTTGGCTTATTTCTCTTTAAAAAAAACAGCTTCTTCAAAGCTTCTTGAGAGCTTAAAAGGCACGCCTTCTTTTTCTCTTCATTTTCGGTTTCTAGATTATAAAGTTTTTGTAGCTTATTTGTAGTCATTTTCGTAGCTTATCCTTGTGGTAAACTAGCTTATTTGTAAAGCTTATTCAAGCTTATTTTGGTTGGCTTATTTCATCTTGTGGTCCACACCGGTTGAGACAAGAAGGAGACATAGATCCAAGATTTTTGCAACAAGGATGTTGTGATTTTTGTTGGTTTCTCAAGAAGACAAAGGAAAGGACTACAAGGACGATTGTACGATTTGGCACCCAATGAAAACCGATCTATTGAACCGATCTATCACAAGCCTGTGACAACCGATCTACTGAACCGATCTATCACAAGCCTTTGACAACCGATCTACTAAAGCCTTTGACAACCGATCTACTGAACCGATCTATCCCAAGCCTTTGACAACCGATCTACTGAACCGATCTATCAAAAACTCAGTAGCAACCGATCTAACAACTTCAATGGAACCGATTTATACATGCTACAACCCAAACCGAGTCAACTCGGTATTTACCTATATGACCCGGGTCAACTCAGTAAGTCAGCCGAGTCAGGTTCAAAGAAAAGAAAGAATACATTTAGAAGAAGACTCGAACCAAAATCACAACAACTCTTAACAACAACAGCCTCATCTACAATCATCAATTACAACAACAATATCAATCAACAAATCCAACTCCTCTAATCCTAATTCCCATTGTTAATAAATCCACTCCATCTCTATCTCTAAACAACAAGACTCGAACTCAAACTGATTTTTATACAAGGATCTCAGTTTCAACCTTTTTATTCATGTGTCACAAATAAATCTAGACCATTAAAGATCAAAAACACGAAAGGTAGAATCATCATGGATCTGTAATGGTCAAAACCCATCTTTCAATATTCAAAAATAGAGAGAGATTTATAACAAACATGTTACAATCAATCTCTATTTCGATGAGACTTACAAGAACAAACAAATACCTACCTGAGACCATTTTTCAGATCTTAAAGTCGTTCTGTTGAATGATACAAAAGGAAATTAAGGTCTTCGATATGTAACATATTGAAAGAAGTGGATATAGGTTTGTGGGTTCGAGACTTATCCATGGTCGTTTATTGTTGGAATGAAAGGATGTGTGAGAATTGAATGGACAGAAATGAGACACTGGCTTGATCTATTGGTCTATGTTTTTGTTTTTGAAGAGATGAAAAGTAGGGGCGATTGTTATTAAGATTAGGGATAGGGTTAACTGTGAGCAAATTTAGGGATTTGCTTGGTTTATATTCTATTTTCTATGGATTGAGTTAAAGGATTTATGGGATTTAGGGTTCAATTGTGTAATTGGGCCGATTATAGCAATATTGATAGGTCGGGAGATCATGTGGTTTGGAATTTTTTTGGACCGATTGTTATCAAAAATCATGGGCTCCTAAAAGTTGTTAACTGATTTGGCTGGATTTTTTGGTTAGTATTCAATGGGTTGCTTGATACAAGATTGGTGATGGGCCTTGAAATTTTATCAGTCGAATATTGGATGTTGGGGTTTAGTTATATGATGGTTTTTGGGCCGGTAGGCTTATCTCACAATAAATGTGATAAGATATGTTGAGCCGTAAATGCTTATTGTTTATCATTTTGGCTGATGTTTTCTAGATAAAGCCTGGTTAGTAAAACAATTCATGAACGGGAAATGCATAAAAAGTCGGGTTGTAAGACTTGGACGGCGTTCTGCATGATATATTTTCGGACGTGTATTCCGTTGACTTTCAATAAACATCAAAAATCACGAACAAACAAAATCAATACATTAACACTAAAAAGCGATCCTTATCAAAATTCACCTTCATTCATAATGGCTAGTATTGAATTTTAATGACTACGGAGTTCTTGTCCGATGTTATTTATTTGGGATTGAAGTAATATTTCCCGAGGAGTGTACTTATTTCGTCTTTGATTTTCTCTAGAACAAAGATGACTTGTTCGGGCATATATGGTTTGTGATGAAGACTTAATTTATCTAGCTATACCTGATGTAAGGAGTTACATTATAGTACTCACGTGTTATAGCTATCGCTTTAAGGAGTTACATTGTAGTACTTAGTATCTTACGTAGTTGAGGAGATTTCAAGAGGTGTTGTATTTTCTGTATACTTTGGTGCGGGTATATGGTACTTAGAGATTTGACTGTGCACCGTTCTTTGTCACACGAATAATACAAGATTAAGTCACAAGTTGAGATTTTTTTGCTTCATTCTTGGGTTCGTTTCATCGGGTTGTCTCCCTCAGTGGTCATCAATATTAGCCTACATAATAGATAAGGGGATTTAGATCGGGTTTATCAAGAGAGATTTGTAAAGAGAGTATTTTTTTTCTTTTTCTTTCTTTTCTGACATCTTCTCACATAGTACTGCTTATGCAATCACGGGTTATGAAGCTAAGTAAGCAGTTCCAGTTGGCATACGTGGTACACATGTGTAGGATGATTCCTCAGTTAGTCATCATCCTGGAGGGAGAAATGTGTACATCCGGTACTTAGTTGATTTTTATGTTACTGTTTTGATGTTACACTTTCGACTACATTAGAGGCAATAAATTGGCGACACTGGGCCCCTTAATTGAAATTTTGGTGTAGCAATGCATATTTTGCACATTCCTGGAGGGAGAAAAGTGATTTCCAGGTTTAATTGATTTTAGTGTCGGTTTCGACTTTTAGTAAAGGGATAAAGTGTGTCGAGACTGAATGCTTCCTACGGAGCGAAGTTTGATATCATTCCTTCCTTATAGATTTTCCAACATGATAAAGGTCTTTAAGCCGAGCTGAAGGAGGTTGTATGATCAGACGAATGCACTAAATTCTAATCCAGTCTCAGGAATGTCTGTTTGGGAGGGAGCTATGATAAATCCTACTAGATTGAGAAGGGAGTAAAAACGTCAACTAGATTCTAGACAAGATTGTTCAGAGCATAATTCACATCAAAGACTGAAGTATTCAATGAGAGAATTTCAAGGTTGACAAATGAGAAGCAGATTAGAAAAATTGACATGACTAGGAGTGAAAAGATAAGGATGCTTTTTCAAGACATGCAAGGCTTTCTCAGAACTTCGAGATGACCAGAAGTATATGAAGAATGCTTTTGAAGACGTGTCTGGGAAGTTATGACAGAAATCCATCAAGACGAGATCATCGGTGAGAAAAACTTCTAAGTCATCCTCAGCAGTATGTTTACAATGTGTTCGTCTGCAAGCTAAAGAAATAACTTCCTATTTTAGTGAAGCTGGCGTCTTACACATGAATTGGACTAGCTATAGGCCAACGGCTACACGCAGGGACTATTATTATAAACAAGGTATAAATAGCTTTGTGTTAGGCTATAAATACCTCTGACTCTATGAGGGGTTGTGAATCTCATTGTGTAACTTTTCTTTATCTTTTCTAAAAACCACATAGTTCATTTCATCCCTCTTCTCTATTTTCTCACTAGAAAAGAGGTTGTCATCTTATCTTCATTGATCAATCTGACCCCCCCCCCCCGAATAAGGTGTTTTGAATCACGCTACATAAACTTTTTGGTTTTTAAGACAAAAAAAATTGAAATCAAAATTTGTACCTTATAAGACTCACGAAAACAAAATTTTCACAAAAAAATGATGTTTTCTTGGATCAAAGCTTGTACACCTTGTATAACTAAGATACTAGATCATATATACCTAAGTATAAGATCTTTTTGCTGACAAAAAATGCTTTAAACCAAATATAAGTGAAGAACGGTTAGAATCAAAGAAAAAAAACGACGCAAAAACAAATTTCACCTCATGGCTCTTGATACCAATGGTAAGAATCAAAAATCATTTTTACTTCACCATTGGTTTTATCCAAGAAATAAGATGAGAAGAATGATATGAACAATATAGATAAGTTTAGAAGAGAGAAAGTTGGAGATTAACAAGAGGAATGAGAATTCTTGCAAGTGTAAAACCTTACATAATGTGGAACCAACACCCTATCCACAATTAGAGAGGGGTAGGTATACCTAGATATAGGTGGCCATATAAGGCTTTATGAGCCTTGGTATTTGACTTAGGTTGGGCTCGGGATTACTTGGGCTTTAAGCCCACAACATTACAATATTAGATTAAATAACGAGCCCGATACCCGTAAACTAGCTATTACAAAAATAAATGAATAAAGACAAGCTTCCATAATTAGTAGCCGAGCTTCCTTGTTCGGCTCAATATTTTGAGGCTAACAGACACTGAGGTTGTCTAGAGTTTTGAAAGCAAATATTGTGTTAGCAAATCAGTTGTGTATTAGATGCTTCAATTTTTAATAGTCATTTAAATCATTTAGTCTTTGAAATGAATTACATTACATACATTGTTAGACACTGAGGTTGTCTAGAGTTTTATGGTTGTTGTGGTAATATATTTAGTCTCATTGAAAATGAAATAAATTACAACATACATAGATATACTACAAATTAACAAGAAAATACAAAAATACATAAAAACATACAAAAAACGGTTAAAAACAAATGAGTTTAAAAACTATTTGAACCATTAGTGCGATCCCCCCCCCCATCTAGATGTTGAAGCGTATTGTTAGGAATCGTATTTCTTAATACGTTTGAGACGAGTGTTGTGATGTTGCTCGTTTGGTTGAGATGTGTGTGTGTGAGGGTTGCTCGTATGGTTTCTCGTAAGTTTGCGATGGATATTGGTTATGTCTTGCTCGAAAAACTTTCGTCAAGTGCTTTTAGACTAGTAATAATAGTGTTAAATTTAGCAAATGCATTATCTATTGATTTCTCTTCCGGAATAATGAATTGTCCATATTGTTGAATAAGAAGATATATTTTGTTAGCTTTGACTTGATTATTACCTTGATAAGTGATTAACAAAGTATCCCAAATTTCTTTTGCGGTTTGACACATAAAAATTCTTTCGTATTCTTTTCGTGGCAAAGCATTATAAATTACCATTTTAGCTTCATTATTTTTAGCAAGTTTCTTTTTAAGATCATCATTTTGTTTATGAAAAGGTACAACTTCATCCTTTTTAGTTTCGGGGTTATTTTGAATAGGAGGAAAATCACCATCGGTAATAACATGCCAAAGATCTAGATCTTTTGATTTCACATAAGTTTCGAATCTATTTTTCCAATAAATAAATTCATCACTTTCAAATAGTGGTGGTCTTTGCATAGATTGCCCTTCTAAATATTTTTCCGATTCCATAGATCGATTCAAGTTTTAAAATACAATTTATTTTAAAAATCTTGTTTAGCGTGGCTCTTGATACCAATTGTGGAAAACTAGAAGGGGGGTTGAATAGTTTACCGCTTTTTAATTTAAGGTTTTAAAGTGTTTGTAAAAATTCTAGATTCGACTTTATGTGAATTCAATACTTGCACAATATAAACAATATACCTATCTAAACAATTAATAAGATAGTATGAGAAAGTAATGCAAGACAAGAGATAAGAGTAAGAACAATCAAACCACAACGCGAGGATTTATAGTGGTTCGGAAACGAAGCACCTCTTCGCCCTACTCCACTCCCCGAGCACCTAACTCGAGAGTTTTCTTCACTATGTCAACAAGCTCCCTTATGGCGGAGAAAATCGTACACAACGTTGCTTACACCGATTTACGACACAAAGCTAAATGTCGAGTTCTAATCTTAGCTAGAACCAATCTATCACAACACAACTTCACGACTTGTTCACGACTTCACAACTTCACGACTTCTTCACAACTTCAAGACTTCTTCACAACACTACTTATATCACAACTATCTAGCACTACTTGGTAAGATCACCACGATCTAACTATACTTACAAAGATCGCCAAGATCTAGCAACTACACAACTTTACAAAATTTACAAAAGATTTACAAGTTATGATATGAATGCAATAAGATTGCAACAACACACAAAGGTGTAATACTTCTTCACTTGATGATGGAAGTATTCTTCTCTTGCACTTGAGGAATTGAGCTTGGATCACTTGGAAACAAAGCTTTATGATTAAATGATCAAAGGATTTTAGAGAGGATATGTGGGCTGTTTTGGGCAGAAAGAATGAGTGCAAAAGGTGAGAAAATAGTGGGGAAAAGTCCAGTATTTATAGGACAAACTGGGGGAGCGTCTACCTAGGGGCGGTCCCCTTAAATAGGTGGGCGGTCCCCTTAAAATTAAGGGGGCCGCCCGTGTATTTAAGGGGGCCGCCCTAGACTAGGGCCTCCCCAGTTTGTCTTTTGTGTAGGGGGGATTTTCTGGAACTTTTCTAGCCGTTTTAGGTCCAAAAATTTGAATTTTAAAATGTTTATTTTGAATAAAACATTTCTTTTAATTGTAGAAAATGTTTTGTTTCTTTATAAAAATGTTTACTACATTTTTAAAAGTGTGAGGTTGATTATAAATAAATTTCCTTTTGATCATAAAATGCTTAAGCATTTATTTTATTCATACATTTAAGTGATATAAATTTCGAATTCAAAATTTTACTTTTATAATTACTTGTTCGTTTAATTTTACATTGAACGTTTTATATTTTGTGATTATCTCAAAACGTAAAGATGTGAAAAAATTATTAATAAATGTTTTTAGGCATTATTTACTTTCAATATTCTCTCCCTTTTTGGATTATTACAAAATTTAAAAACTCATGATAATTTGTGATTTATTTTTAAACAAGTATTTAGTGAGTTTTATGTCATTTATCTCCCTTTTTGTAGAATCAAAAAGGCATCGTCGAGAATTGCTAGTAAAATCGACGGAATAAATGCTCCCCCTTGATGTGTGCTCCCCCTCGTTCGAGGGCACCAAGGAATCGAGCTATTGTTTCTTGGCTACAAAAACGAGTTAGAACAATACAAATATTTCTAACATGTAGCAAGAAGGAAAAATATGGCATAATTAGTGCAACCAACAATAATCATCCATTAAAAGTAAAATAGTGTGTGAACCACACTCATGCATACATAAGGAAAATAAATAACATGCTAACATACATGAAATTTTTGTAAACTACAAATAGTCCTATAACTAGTAAAGCTCCATAGGACTTGCTTGCAAAATGGTGGATGGACAATTATTTGAGAAACTAAACATAGAGTATGTTTAGTTTGGGGAAGATGGTGGAGGTGGTGGGATGATGGTTGTTGGTGGTTGTGAGAGCATATGTTCAATATATGAAAACATATATTGGAGTTCATCTCTCAACCCAAATATGAGAGTAACAATTGTGAATGCAACACAAACATTATGCCTCTCTCGACCTACCTTAACTTAGGATTAGGCGAATTAGCTCACACTAAGTTGACAGTTGAATTAGCAGACACGGTAGTGAAATATCCAAAAGGAATAGTTGAAAACGTGCTAGTAGGTATTCGCAAATTTGTTTTCCCAGTAGACTTTATAATTCTTGATATGCCCGAGGATATCAAAGTGTCCTTGATCCTCGGAAGACCATTTTTGTCGACCACCCGTGCTAAGATTGATGTTTACAAATGAAATATTACTTTAAGGATTGGGGAAGAAAGAATTATTTTCAAAAGTATTAAACCTGCTAGTAGCTTAATTAAGAGAGTCTACATGCTAAGTTTAAGAGAAAGAATGGAGCTTGATTTAGAAGCTAGGCTTATGGGATAAACTTTGGTGATTAATAGATCATTAGACCCTTTGGATGGAGATTACATCGAATTAAATGATCTAACTAAACCATTTTAGCTTAGGAGAAATCAAGGTGATGATTTGATGCCCACCATTGAGGAAGGTAAGGTAATTGACGAATTTAGAACTAGGGATTATGAACTTGATAGTGAAATTGATGATTACCCTAGTTATTGCGACTATGATATGAAGATCCATATAGATTATGCCTACAACTTAAAGTTTTCATGCATGATAGGATTTGAATTTACTTACGCTAATGATCGTGCCGGATTCACACCGTAAATATATATAATATATAACAAAATATAAAATATATAAAGAAGTGTAAAAACCAACAATCAATGATACCGAGAAGTAGTATAGAGCTTTCTCGGGTCGTAAATCCCCAACGAGGCTGGAATGGTAAATCGATACGATCGAAGATTTGAGTTTGAAGGAAGGAATTGGTTTGGGAAGTTGAAAAAGTCAAATTAGATAATAACGGACTAAAACGTTTAAGAAAAACCTAGAAATTACGAAATTAAACTAGAAAACGAGACCCCGAATCCCGTACAAAAGGGGGAAAACCTAAAATCTTTAAAAATAACCCTACGGAAAATTTTTCACTTCTAAACTACTCTACGGGTCAAATAACGAAGAATGAAAAAGACTAGACCGAAAACGGAGTTCGTTTGACCCAAAAACGAGTCAAAACAAAAACCCGTACCCGGACCCGTTCTTTAAAAGAGGGAAAGTTATAAAAATGACCCTACGAAAATTTAGATGGAGGTGTAACTTGTTTAACTATCTCTTTGCCTTTGTTCTTGGTAGTAGCATAAGATCTGGTTGATGTTGTTTGTTTTGATGATGATGCATGGGTTTTTTGAGGTTTTAATGCTTGATAATAAATATCTAGAGAGTAAGTGTATGGATAATGTTGAGTAGCAGCAACTAGTGCGAGTGGATTGGCATTTCTGACAATCTTTTCAGCACGAATTTCATTAACTTCATTTTGATATTGCTTCAGAATGTCAAATAGTGTATGGTAGGAGACAGTATCCAAGTCTTGTTGTTTCTTGACAATTGTCACAAACCTTAACCATTCTAGTTGAAGTTGTTGTAGAAACTGAACATTCACCTGCATGGTGTTAACCTTCAGCTTGCTTCTTACCAATTCATTCATTATCTTGTAGAATCTAGAGTAGTATGACTCAACTGATTCCCCATCCCTTGAAGTGAACTTACCAAATTCCCAAAACAACTTTGTCTTCACATCTTGTTTATTGATAGACTCTCCTTGTTGCAATCGTTTAATAGCAAGCCACATTTCCCTAGCAGTAGAACATGCATCCATTGTTAAATATTTGCCATCACCAATTCAATTGAGTATTATATGAATTGCTTCAGCTTCGGGATCAATTAGTTTTTGGTTCTCTAGATTGGTATTGGCATAAGTTTCTTCTTGAACCTTACATGGTTGACCTAATTCATCACCTACTACTGGAACTACTTTAGTAACAATTTCAGTTATGATGTAAGGACCTTTTTCAATGCTATGTCATAATTCATTTTTGTTAGCTTTCTTGTCAACGTATCTCATGAACCGAGAACTCAATTGTGCATAGTGACCCAGAGCAAGCATTGGAGGACGTTCTTTGGAACCAGCTGTCATGATGTCATTATACATCTGACTGTTGTTTGATGGAGTAGACATGATGAATAATTGATGTGATATGAAGTGAAAAATGATTTTGTAGGATCTTAAGTATGTAAAGTGACTGTTGTTGTGGATTGTTGTTGAAATTGTTGTTGTAATTAAAGTACTTAAACTTTTTTTAATGATTGATGAGCAAAGGACTAACGGTGAACAAACTTTGAACTTTAAACGATTAACCGTTGATTAAAACACTAACAAGGACTAACTATGTAATTAGAATCCAAGTTAAATGGCTAACAGTTGTTAATTAAAGTTATGAGGACTAACGGTGTTGTTGGAATTAACCTTGAGGGTTAATTGTCATTAAATAAGTAATGAGGACGAATGATGAAATTATTTTGAAGTCCGGGGTCAAATCTATAAATTCGAGTTAGGGCTTACAATTTAAACCAAATCACTTCCTGCCAAAAACATGCTTCTTCTTCCGCGTGATTTTGAACTATTTTTCTACAATTATTAAGCAAGAATAAATAAAAGCAAGCAAAAAAAGAAAGTACATAAAGTTAAAAACACGAAAAAACGATACCGGACACAACCCGAGCTTTAAAAACCTAAATCTCCAAATTTTAACCCTACAAATGCAAATTTAATTTTTAAAAGTCCTAAATGATTAAAAATAATTTTAGAAAAAAGAATTATATTTTTTGACTTTTATTTTATTTATTATGAATTTAAAACTGTTTTAATCTAAAAAATTATTTAAAAATACTAAACTAATTTGGAAAATTCTGAAAAATTCAGGAAAAGTACTCTGCACAATTATAATCCTATGAAAAATAAAATTGGCCCAACAGCTTATTTGAATAAGCTAGAAATAGGCAGAAAAGGGCTTATAGCTTAAACTGGTAAAATGGTGTTAACTATTAAATGTAAACAAACTATGAAATGAAAAAAGACCCATGCAGTTTGGTAGGTGGTGTGTGTTAAAAGTGTTGGTTGAGTGAGGCAGAGGTCAAAGGTTCGACCCCTGTGGCTTTTCTTTTTTATAAAGCATTTTTTTTATTTTCTAATGGAAAACTTTAAAAAAATAACTTTTTATAAAACTTGAAAATAAGCTGGAAATAAGCTAACTTAAACTGACAGTTTAGCTTCTTTTTTAAACTAAGACTAAAAGGCTAATTATTTGGCCTTTTTAGACATAATAAGCACACATGAAAACAAATAAGATAAAAACAGACACTTAACTACACCTAATAAGCACTAGGAACAATAAATAAGCAAGTAAAATAAGCTAGTAAACACTGAAAAACAATAAAGACATAAAATTCAAAAGAGACAGTTTTAGAGAGATTTTTTTTTTGCCAAACTTTAAGCTAAGCTACAGGACAATTAAGCAATTGCAATAAGGTAAAAACTAAAAACAGATCAACTTTGCCATCCAAAGAACACATATAAGCAAAATTCAAGCAACCAAACTAAAGAAATAAGCTAGAAAAGGACTTATAAAATTGACAGACTAAAAACTTGATTTTGGCTTTTGAAAGAAAATTAAGCTACTTGCAGGCCTAATAATAAGCTAGTAAAAGCTATTCTAAAACCACAAAAAGCTTAAAAGATTAAGCTCACCATCCAAGGGGCTTATGTAGAAATAAGATCCATTAACTACCCTAAAAATGAGATTGAAATTGGCTTTTAAAACTTTAAAACTCAAACAAGACTTGACAGATTTACACTAAAAACTCAAGTAACAAATTGCACAATTTGGCAACTCTATTCTACTGCATTTAGAACTAAAAACAAGCATGAAAACACACTAAATATCACCTAATCAAAATCTTAAACAAATAAACTGTCAAAGAAAACTAAAAACACCACAGATTCAAGATATGATTACTAAAAACCTTAAAAATGACTTTTAAACTTTGAAAACTTATCTAAGCTGACTTATAGGCTTAATTTGAGCTTTTCAAATTTGACTTAAAGGTCAAAAGACACTCAAGCAGTATTAACATGAGTTAATACTGCTAGTGCCAAACACCCCTTAAGAAACTTAAAAACCATATTAAGCTTATAACAGTTTGATAAAAGCTACAAAAAGCTCAAACAGATTAAGCACAGTGTTAATAAAGTACAAATAAGCACATTTCAATCACTAATAAGCACTTAATAATAAGCAAACCAAATAAGCAGTTTTTAAGCTAAAAATGCAATCTTAATGAAAAACATGAACAAGTGAAATCTAAACATTAAGCAAACATGAATAAGCATCAAACATCATAGATAAGCATAGAAAAGCAGTAAATAAACAGTAAATAAGCAGAAATAAGCAATAAGCAGTTTAAAGCTATAAAATGTAAAGGAGAGAGTACCTTGCCCTTTGCTCTAAACAAGGGTAAATAAGCTCTTAATGTGCTGATTTACAAGCTCCAGCTTATCAATGATAAGATGGAAAACCCCATAAGCCCTTCCAGAATTGGCTTATCATCCATAAAAGCTCTTTTTGAGGAGTGGATTTTTTTTGAGTGAACTTTTCTTAAACACTTAATAGATTGTAAGGCTTTAATAAAACAGATTAAACAAGGGCTTATTTAGCTTATTAGACCATTTTCAAACATATTAATTCATTAGCATAAGGTAAACAGATTTTAACATTAAAACTCAAAATTTCATTAATACTTAAAACGTTTACAATACTTAAAGAAAAGTTATAATAAGCTGATTTTAAACTAAGATAAGCTAAAAAATACAATAAATAATCTATTAAAAACTAGATAAAAACTACATAAGATGCTGCCCTAATGGCCCTATTTATATTAGTCTTGAGAAGCATCTAGGTCTGGAGGTGTTTTTCTTCTGTGAAAGGGATGGGAGAGTGTTCTCCAAGCCTTCAATCTTAGCCTTTGATTTCCACTTGTGCTTCTTTGATCTCTCATAGCAACCCTTGATTGATTTTGTCCAATAATCCTTCATTGGATTGTCATTGTGGCTTGTCCTCTTCTGGAGGGTGTGGTTAAGAGTGGGGTTGAAAGGGTTTGTCGTGTGCAGGGTATTTTGGAGGGGAAAGGGGAATAGTGATTTGGCAGGTTTTGGTTTTGTTTATATTTAATTGATTTGGATTAACGGATGTTAGTGTTAAAGACTAACGGTGTAAGTGGTTAGGACCAAAGGTAAAATGGTTTAGGGACTAAAGGTGTAATGGACTTAACAGCCACATGGTTGGGCTGTTAAGTGGAATTGGGCTTTTTTTTTATTAAAAGGCTTAGGTCTTTTAAGCCTTTATCTTCAATATGCTTAATGGGCTGCCCCGGCCCATTAGATGGGTGTGGGTTGGCCCATTTAAGATTTCTTCATTTTTGGCTTCATCTTTGATTTTAACTTTGACTTTTCACGCTCTTTCCAATCCCGTGCTTGGTTTTGTCTGTTTTGGCTTTGTTTTTGTCCTTTAATGATATATTCTGTTACCTGCACAATAAAACAAACAAAACAAACATCTATTGGCTTTTATTATGTCCTTTTTTTGGTCATTTTAAGCTCGTTTTTATAGGTAAAAGGTATGTATACATTTTTTTAACACATACAAAAAGCCCCATACTAAGATATTGTCTTGTCCTCACGCAATGCCATAAATAAACCACTTTTAGAAAACCAAGAATCTCATCCCCCTCGACTAATACCTAATCGAAAAGTAGCTAAGTGTTCATCAGGGAATTAAAAAATCTTTAGCTTTGAAAAGCCCCGTTTTGACATTTTAAATATTTTTACAACTTATTACCACACTTTATTTTTGTAATTTTTCATTTTTCTCATTTTTTAAACTTTTCTTTTGACCACTAAATTCGGACTTTGTTGAGAGTTATTCTTAACCATTAGGGACATAGAACAAGAAGCACTTCAATCCTAAAATGCCCAAAAAGATAAATTCATCGTCCTCGATTTTTCACTTGTCCCAAACCAAGCTTAGAAAACAAAAACACCGTTAAATATAAGTTAAGATGAGCAATAAAACTCATAAAGCTTGTAACTGTAAACTTATTCACCCCGACAATTATTATATCTTATGAGAATGGGCTTATTTCGAATTTCAACCATGGAACAGGCCTTTTTAAGAAATTACAATATTTCAATGCATCACGTCCCACCCAAGAATTATGATTTTGAAGGAGAGATCATTCCATATAGCGACTTTCTTCTCGGCACATCCCAGCCGAGACCGGCTTAGGTGACCAGGCTTTTGACACCCCACAGAGAATAGTATTGGAACTCACGGACCTTCGGTTTCAAAAACTCTTAGGCTTCTCGTTAAACAATTCATTTAGAAAAAAACACAAGTTAAAAAGAAATAGTCTTAGTTCAAAAGCATATTTAAATTTAAGAAAAAGAGATTTTTCCTATATTTATTAAATCACATATAATACACTTAATATAATTACACATCCTTTAAACGAAGGAAACCCTCGATCTTTTTGAAGGCTGCAACATCGGTTGTGAGCCGGCAAGATGCAACAAACTTTTATCAGTCTCGGATAATTACTATGTGCCTTATTTAGAAGACTGCAACATCGGTTGTGAGCCGGCAAGATGCAGTAAACTTTTATTAGCCCACAGTTATTATTATTATTATTATTATTACCTCATTTTTTCATTTTTTTACACCACGATATAGAGAAAATTTCTTTTTAGAAAATTTAAGTATAAATTTGAACTAAGACTAAATAAATTATTGTTATCGACTATACTTTAAAAATCGTTGATTTAAGTTTAATTTTCGAAAAGAGCACGTATTATTAGTCCGGTTAGAAGCTTATGGGAGAAAAAGCCACAAACTACACTTATGAGCTCTTAAGATTTCCAACTAATCCTTGCTTAGCATCTAACTCATAATTAACTCTATCATTTCTCGTTCTTCGCAAATTTAAAATCTTTAATAAAAAGATCCGCGAATGCTTAGTCAAGTTTATAACGGTTAAGGGACAAAGCTAAGAGCTCAACACGCTCGATCGAGTCAAAATTTATTCTTATTCTACCCAGCAGGAAAGTCAAACATTGTGACAAAACACTTATTTTATTTTTGAAAATTTTTAATTTTTTTTCATTTTTTTTGGTATTTTGGTGGTAAAAACGGGATTACGTGAAAACAACGACTGCAGGCACAATCAAATCGATAGATCCCCCCCATACTAGAACTAAACATTGTCCTCAATGTTTTAAGAAGGGTCTCTACGTAAATCTAAAGCCGTTTATTAAGTATGCTCAAAGATAAACGTTAGTCGATAAGATTTAGGATATTGGATTCCCATAATCATGCTTAGGATTTAATGTCGACCCTTTTCGTGCGAAGGACAAAACCACAAGCACGAGAGTCTTCATAATCTGGGGAAATCCTGGACATACAACACAAAACACGAAACACGAGAAAGGAAGAGGCGAACCTCCTCACGTCACACTTATTCATTACTACTATAATAATTATATTAAGATAAGCATGGGTTGTTACCCACGAAGCGCTTGTTTATTAAAGAGTCACTAAGCTTGACTCGTCCCCGAATTTAGTTGTCCATGGGGAAGGTTTGGAGATTCGGGATAACCATAGGTGGTATGTCCCCTCCAAAATAGTGTTTGAGTCTATGACCGTTCACCTTGAAGTTTGGTCCGTCGGTTTGAGATAACTTGACAGTACCATAAGGGAAAACATGAGCAACGGTGAACGGTTCGGTCCAACGGGTCTTGACCTTACCCGAGAAAATCTTTAATCGAGAATTGAAGAGAAGGACTCGATCACCAACATTGAAAACGCGGTTCTTAAATCTTGTGAGTTCTTGAATTTCTACGTTTTTTCTTTTGTAGATCAAAGAGTTCTCGTAAGCTTGATCACGAAGTTCATTTCACTCATTCAATTGAACTTTTCGGTGATCACCCGCGGTCTTGAGGTCATATTTGCAATGTTTCAAGGCCCAATAGGCCTTGTGCTCAAGCTCGATGGGTAGATGACAAGCCTTTCCGTACACCAACTTATAAGGAGTGAACCCGATGGGTGTTTTGAAAGCGATACGGAAGGCCTATAAAGCATCATCTAACTTATCGGACCATGAAGCACGGTTTTCACCTACGGTCCTTTCCAAGATACGTTTTAAAAAATGATTTGAAACCTCCACTTGTCCACTTGTTTGTCGATGATACGCGGTAGAAAGACGGTGAGTAACTCTATACTTAAGCATGACCTTTGTAAATTGGTCATTGCAAAAGTGAGTACCGCAATCACTAATGATAGCACGAGGGGTTCCAAATCGGGCAAAGAGAGATTTCAAGAATTTAATGACAACTCGGGCATCGTTAGTGGGGAGCGCTTTTGCTTCAACCCATTTAGACAAGTAGTCAACGGCCACGAGAATGTACTTGTTCCCTCGAGAAGACAGGAATGGGCCCATGAAATCGATGCCCCACGCGTCAAAGATCTCGCATACTTGAATTGCATTTTGGGGCATTTCATCTTTTTGCGAGATTTTGCCTTGACGTTGACAAGCGTCACACCATGTGACCAAGTCATGGGCATCACGGTAAATAGCCGGCCAATAAAATCCGGAATCAAAGACTTTCTTAGCGGTGTAGTTGGCACCATGATGTCCATCGGTGGGTCCATTATGGCAAGCCGTGAGGATATCAACGGCTTCTTGGCCGGAAACACATCGCCTAATCATTTGATCCGCACAAATTCTAAACAAGTAGGGGTCGTCCCAAAAATAATGCTTTACGTCTTTGAAGAATTTTTTCTTTTGTTGGGACGATATCCCTTTCACAAAAAAATTCCCCGCATGGTAGTTTGTAATGTCGGCAAACCATGGGGTACTTGAATTACCACGAAAGGTAACCATACCAAAAGTCTCAAGAGGAAATGTTTCGGTAATTTCCTTGTTCTCGAGAACATCTTTGTGGGGATTTTCAAGTCTTGATAAGTGGTCGGCCGTGAGATTCTCTGCTCCTTTTTTATCATGAATAATGACATCAAATTCTTGGAGTAGGAGAATCCACCGGAGCAATCTCGATTTAGCATCTTGCTTGGCAAGAATATATTTGAGATCCGAGTGGTCCGTATACACTATGGTCTTCGACAAGACTAAGTAAGGCCGAAATTTCTTAAAAGCATACACTACGGCTAATAATTCTTTCTCTGTCGTAGTGTAATATGCTTGAGCATCCATCATGGTCTTACTAGCATAGTGTATAGGCTGAAAATGCTTGGTCTTACGTTGCCCCAAGACTGCGCCTACCGCGTAATCACTAGCATCGCACATAATTTCGAATGGTAGGTCCTAATCGGGGGCAACTAAAATCGGAGCTTCGGTTAACTTCTTATTAAGTATATTAAATGATTCAACACATTCTTTTGAGAAGATGAAAGGGGTATCTTTTTCAAGAAGATGGGTCATCGGCCGGGCAATTTTATAAAAGTCTTGAATAAATCGATGATAGAACCCGGCGTGACCTAAAAAACTTTGAATACCTTTAACGGAAGTCGGATGAGGGAGTTTAGCTATAACATCAACTTTAGCTTTGTCGACCTCAATCCCGGACTTTGAAATCTTATGTCCTAGAACAATGCCTTCTTTTACCATAAAATGGCATTTCTCCCAGTTTAGAACTAAATTAGTGTCTTCACACCGTTTTAGCATTTTGTCTAAATGGGAGAGGCATGAAGAGAAAGAATTCCCAAAGACCAAGAAATCATCCATAAAGACCTCTATTGTTTCCTCGATCATGTCATGGAAAATGGTCATCATGCACCTTTGGAAAGTGCCCGGAGCATTACATAAGCCAAAAGGCATGCGTCGGTAGGCAAACGTCCCATAAGGGTAGGTGAAGGTGGTCTTGCGGGTCAATAGGAATTTGAAAGTATCCCGAGAAACCATCTAGAAAACAATAATATTCGTTTCCCGCGAGTCTCTCAAGCATTTGGTCCATAAATGGTAACGGAAAATGATCTTTACGAGTGGCATCATTTAACTTTCGGTAGTCAATGCATACACGCCATCCCGTAACTAATCGAGTAGGTATCAACTCATTATCATCATTTTCAATTACGGTTATACCGCCCTTCTTTGGCACACAATGAACGGGGCTAACCCACGGGCTATCGGAGATAGGATAAATCAATCCGGCATCAAGGAGTTTGATAACTTCCTTTTTGATAACCTCGTGAATTTTTGGGTTAACCCGTCTTTGATGTTGAATTGCCGGTTTAGATTCATCCTCCATTAATATTTTGTGAGTACAAAATTAAGGGTCGATGCCCTTTATATCAGAGATTTTCCAAGCGATGGCACGCTTGTGTGACTTTAAAACCTTTAGAAGTCAGACATTCTCATCTTCTTTTAATTCTTTAGCAATTATGACAGGTGGTTTATCAGTATCCTCCAAAAATGCATACTCAAGATGAGAAGGTATATCCTTGAGCTCAAGCTTCGGATGATCATCAATAGAAGATTTTACGATTTTAAGTTCCTCAACATGAAGTTCTTTCGGAGGGAGAGGAGATGATGGATCATCGTTTAATAACTTCTCGGATAGGAGAAGGTCTCCCTCCAGATCAAAGTCGTCATCATCAATTCCCGATGGAATTGAATCATTAGTAAGACAAGCTTCGATTTCTTCCAAAATGAAGTCCCCTTCCTCAAAAGAAGTGAGAGAGGGGGAAGAAGTAGAAATGATAGGATCTAAAGAAGGAGTGGGATTTCCACTCGTAGAACTATCCGAGAATCTAAGCACTTCTTGAGTATACTCCTCACAAGCTACGTCGATGACATCGATTCGATTAATCTACACAGCATCATTTTAAGATTATCTCGAAGTTTGACCAACTTTAAAGGTTATGGCTTCATCATCAACTCGGAGAATTAATTCTTCACCATAAACATCAATCAAAGCACTTGCCGTCCTCAAAAAGGGTCTCCCGAGGATCGACAACATAATCAACGACTACGAAGTCAGCCAGAAAATAGAAGTAGAAATGATAGGATCTAAAGAAGGAGTGGGATTTCCACTCGTAGAACTATCCGAGAATCTGAGCACTTCTTGAGTATACTCCTCACAAGCTACGTCGATGACATCGATTCGATTAATCGACACAACATCATTTTAAGATTATCTCGAAGTTTGACCAACTTTAAAGGTTATGGCTTCATCATCAACTCGAAGAATT
>BQNB010075719.1:3254-29092 GCA_026074375.1 Tanacetum coccineum | reverse complement strand
GTGAGTACTACAATGTAACTCCTTACATCGAGTATAACTAGATACATCAAGTCTTCATCACAAATCGTATATGCCCGAAAAAGTCATCTTCATTGTGTAGAAAGAGAAGTAATCGAAGACAAAATAAGTACACTCCTCGAGAAATTCTACTACAATCCCAAATAAGTACCATCGGATAATAACTCTGTAGTCATTAAAATTCAATATTAGCCATGATGAATGAAGGTGAATCTTGATAAGGATCGTTTTAGTGTAATGTATTGTGTTTGTTGTGTTTGTTGAAATCAATTAACGTTCACGGGATTTTACAATTCTATGACTTAAACCGTAAAACGAATCGACATTTACGGGATTTTACTAAATCAAGAAAAAACCGTGAATAAAAAATTAATTGTTGGTGAAATCGTTGTTGTTGTCGAAGAACTTGAACTTTTATGAACGATTTGTTGAGCTTTTGTTGGCGAAAAATGAGCTTACGAGGACAAACGGTGCAAAACCGGTTAACTTGGAAGGGTTAAAGGTTAAATTATGAAAATAAGGACCAACGGTGCAAACTAGGATTAACTAGAAGATTAATAAGCAACCAAAGGACTAATGGTGTAATTGTAGTAACCTTCCAGGGACTGCATGTGACAAATGCCAAAATTTGGTAATTAATGAAAAATTCCCTCCATTTTTTTTCATCACATTCGTTTTAAATTCTTAGAAATATATCCGTTTATAAATTTGAGCTCGCGGGATCATACGGTTATCGTCGGTGAAAACTAAATATACCACGTTGATCGAAACGATGTCACGAACACGATGTTATAAGTCTTAAGTCCCGTAGAGCACCGTCACTCGAAACCGAAAACCGAAAATTTGTTAAAACGTGAAGATTTTGTTCTTGTTGTTTCACTCGTTCGGCTCTTATTTCGTTCGGTGATCAAGTTTCACTCGTTCGGTTCAAGTAGATGAAACTAGTTCGGCTCTACAAAAGTTCCACTCGTTCGGCTCTCGTGAAATTCACTCGTTCGGCTCACTCTTGTCGAGAACTCGTTCGGCTCTACAAAAGTTCCACTCGTTCGGCTCTCGTAAAATTCACTCGATCGGCTCACGTGAAATTCACTCGTTCAGCTCTTTCAAGCTTACACTCGTTCGGTTATCAAATCAAATTACTCGTTGGACTCCTTAAGGTGAGAAGCTAGTTCGGTTCATTAAGGGTTATACTCGTTCGGTTGATGAACTTTGAACTCGATCGGTTGTCAAGTGGAACATGTAAACCAACTTCAAAAAAACTCTTATAAGCCGACCAAAAAAAATATGGACACTTTTCAAAACAACAAAAAAAATGTTAGAATTTTGGAGACACAACACAAAAATGTTGTGTTTCCTTAAATCCAACAACACCTTTATTTGAAAAAAAACTTTATGGATAACGTTTGAGAGGGAATTTTTTTTTCAAGTATGCCGTATACAATAAGCTCAATACCATAACGAAAAACACTAAACACAACACGCACGAATACAATACACTCCCGGTTAGCTCTTGATACCAATTGTACGCGATATAAAACACCTTTTCGGGAGGTCTTGGTTGATCAAAATAAACTAGATAAATCATTGTGTAGTTTTAGTGAGAGAAAGTAGAGAGAGGGGATGAACACTAAAAGATGGAATATTAGATTGAAAGGAAAAATAGAAAAATGAACATCCACCCCCTCATGGAGAGCCATGAGGGGTATTTATACAAGAAGAAAAAGCTAACTATTCCTAGTTAACATAAAAGACCCCTGCGTGATACGCAGTGTCCAAAACTAATCCAATTCACGTGTAAGACGTCAGCTTCACTAAAAGTGAGGCTAACATGAACACTTGGCAAAGTCTGTGGGAGCTCATCAATGGTTTGATTGCATGGTTCCGGATTAGAGATAATCGGAGCTTTTGGTGGGCAATTATAACCAATATGAGCACCGTTCCCACAAGACTTGCAAGTACATTGTTGACAAAAGATACCGTCTAACAAATCACCACACTTGTAACAACAATTGTGGTTAATTTGTAGAGGACTTTGCGAAGAATTTTCACCGGGGTCTTGATTGAAGACGAATGGCTCTCGAGGTGTACTAACAATGTTAGTGTTGTATTTGGATGACTCAGAAGTGTTTAGAATTTCGTTTTCATCATGAATTGTATACCAACCTTCATTCAAACATTTTCGCACAAAAGCACAAGATCGACAATATAAACCATCAACCGGGTTTCCACAAGTTGCACAATTCTGAGGAGGTTTAGGAACAAGAATTTTATCTTCAAGACCTCCTTTTGAACAACAAAAATCCGCAGTGTACAAAGCTCCACAAGTCATGCATTCCTTAATCGAGAAGAGGGGGTTCAAACGATGATCGAGTGACGCCATAAGAATTAAACAATTTAGAGGGTTAATGAAAAGAATTAAATGGATAAGAAGAAAGAGAAGATTATTTTTGGTTTTTAATCTAATTTTAACGGACAATGAGATAGACTACTTGAACCAAATAATCAAACTTACTTCACGGTAGCTCTCTAAAATTTTTATTTTTTAGAGATGAGCCGTACCTCGTAAATGACACAAATGGCAAGTTTTTGAATCTTTTATTCGAGTTGGGAACTTATTATGGATAATACCTCAATTGAAGGTATTATTTGTTGGTGTTCTTTTACCAACTTTGTTTATTTTTTAAATTGAAAGAGCAAATATTTTTGTATTTTTGTTTTTAATCTTCTATTTATACTAAAAAGAAAAGAAAAATACTTTTTACTTTTTTTTATTTATTTATTTATTTTTTTTAAATAAAAACAAAACTTTCAAAAATGAAAGGGTCTTCAAATCACGATCAACAAACTTCAAACGAGAGAATCTTAATCACAAATCCCCAGCAGCGGCGCCAAAAATTTGATTCGTAGAATCTAACACACGTAAAAATATAATATATAATACGATGGAAAGTTACCAGATTACCCTTGAGGACAAAGGTAAAAAGGAAAATCCTTAAAATATATATAATATGATATAATACGTATGTTAACCGGGAAGTATGATTCCCCGGGTCGTTTCCCCAACGATTTATGAAATTGAAACCACGTTCTTGTTTGGATAATGATTTGAATGAGAACAAAGATTGATTTGATTATCTATATCTACTTATAAAAAAATTACAATCAAAATAGCAATTGAAAACAATTAAGCACTAAACAATTAACGGGAGCAAATAAAACGTGACAAATAAGCAACTAAGGCAAAATTAACTCTAAAAAATGCAAACTAAATTTCTAAACCTAAAATAAGATAAAAGAAAATTTCAGGAAAAAGAAAATTATTTTTTTTATTATTTTTGAATTAATTTTGAATTAAAAACTAATTTAATCTAATTAAATCCTAGAAAATAGCAAATTAAGTCCTAAAAATTCTAAAAAATGATTTTTTAAACTTAGAAAAGTCTAAAATACTATAAAAACTCAGAAAACTATTTTTAACTATTTTTTAAAATTAAAATCCTATTTTTAAAATTACATTTAAAAGCTTAAAAATGAAAATAAAAATCTAAAAGTGGTAAAAATGATTTTTCTGAATGTAAAACTAAAAGTAATTTTTCTAAAACTAAAAACTATTTTTTTGTATTTTTAAAAGTTATTTTTGTATTTTTTATTAATTTTCGAAATTTAAAACCTAAGAAAAATTATAAAAAAATAAACTATTAAATGGAAAAATCTCAAAAATTCAGGAAAAATACTTCAAGCAACTAGGAACAAGAGAAAAATAAGAATAAGCCAACAGTTAATCAAATAAGTCCCTAAATAAGCTGAAAGAGCTACGGCTTTTTAACTTGGGCTTAAGGCCCAAGTGACTATAACAATAAAATGAAAAGGAAGGCTACCAGATGAGCTATTGAAGCACACTGGTTAAGGCATTGAGCATGTGAAAGGGAGGTCGTGGGTTCAAGTCCCAGGCTTGCCCTTTTTATATTTTTTTATTTTTGAAAACTAAAAGCACAAACTTGTAAAGGACACTATTTTAAGCTACTTTAACAAAGCACCTACTAGCTGAAACTCAAAAATAAGCACTCAAAAAGCTTATGAAGCTGCTGCCTCAGAAAGTGAGCTTTTGAGCTCCAAAAAGCTAATTTTCACTTATAAGCTTGCACACAACTCATTTTAAGCTCAAATTTGAAAACAAAAAAAACTGTCCTAGAAAGCTAATGATGTATAGTATCTAAATTTGAAAAGCACTTTTGTTGTCGCAGTACAGAGGAATCTTATTGAATTGAAAGCCATAATCTGTTAGCTGTGAACGCATCCATAGGATTTGAGCACAACACCCAGATAAGGCAATATATTCAGCCTATGTACTCGAGATCGCAATGTTCTTTTGCTTCTTGGAAGACGAGCTAACAAGTTTATCACCAAAGAATTGAGCACTTCCTGATGTACTGCGTCTAGTGTCCTGACACCCCGCGTGATCTGCGTTTGAATATGCTGTTAGAGACATACCGGTATCCTTATAATACCAGAGACCCATGTTAATGGTTCCCTTTAGGTATTGAAAGATCCGCTTAACCGCATTTAAGTGCTTTTCGGTAGGATTTGCCTGATACCGGGCACATAAGCAGACTGCATAAATAAGGTCGGGTCTACTGGATGTCAGATACATAAGGGATCCAATCATGCCACGATAAAGTGTAGCATCAACTGGTGTTCCCTATAGATCTTTATCCAGTTTAGTCTTTTCTACCATAGGTGTGTCTACAGAATCACTCGTCAGCAAACCATATTTTTTAATTATTTCAGAAGCATATTTTGACTGGTTTAGAAAGATTCCTCTGGGACTTTGAGAAATTTATAATCCTAAGAAGAATGACATCTGCCCCATCATCGACATCTTGAACTTAGTGGTCATTAGATTAACAAACTCATTACACAAAGAAGTATTAGTGGATGCAAATATTATATCGTCAACATAAATTTGTACCACTAATAAGTCGTTTCCTGCTTTCCGTGTGAAGAGTGTTGGATCCACTGCACCTTTGGAGAAATGTTGTGAAATGAGGAAACTTGACAGCATGTCGTACCATGCACGTGGTGCTTGTTTGAGACCGTAGAGGGCCTTTTTAAGCTTGTACACATGCGATGGGTTGTCCTGATCAACAAATCCTTCTGGTTGAGAAACGTAGACCTCTTCTTTGAGCTCGCCATTTAAGAAAGCCGTTTTGACGTCCATTTGGAAGATCGTCATATTCTTGTTGGCTGCATTAGCTACGAAGATACGGATGGCCTCTATTCTTGCAACCGATGCAAATGATTCCTCGAAATCGATACCCTCCTCTTGCCTGAATCCCTGAGCAACTAGTCTTGCCTTATTCTTTAGTACCCTGCCAAATTCGTCTGTCTTGACCTTGTAAATCCATTTTAGTTTGATCAACATGACTTTGTCTGGACACGGCACCAATTCCCAAACTTGTAGCCTTTCAAATTCATGAATTTATTCTTGCATTGCATCAATCTATGACGGTTTGATCATTGCTTGTTTAAAGTTCTTTGGTTCTACAAAAGTTAGGAAGGCATCAAAATAACACCACATGGCGTCAGTTTCGAGTTGCTTTCACGTGGAGACAGAACGAGAAGGATCACCGATCACGTTTGCTATTGGATGATCCTTAGTCCATCTACCAAGGTGTTTATATGAAGTATGTGATGGTCTCACATTCGATGATGATCCATGAGAAGTCGAGTCTTCATGAACAGATTCATGAAGTGGATCATCATGAAAATGTGGTGTTTTTGGTGATTCTTCAAAACCTTGAGAAATAATTAGAGAATGTTCTTGTTCTTGTGTTGATGGAATACTTATTGATGGTGCATCTAGGTCAATTGACGTAGACACAGGTGATTCAGTTGTATCAACAGTTCTTAGTGCAGCAGCTACCGGAACTAGAGAAACAACAATGGTTGGAGGATTGAAGTATTCATCGAACATGGGTTGGAACAAACGATCCTAATCATCTTTATTTGGTGGATTATAAGGTTTTTGAGGAATAAGGTTTAGAACGAGTCCTGAACTGGTTGTTGCAGGAGTCATAGATTGAAGCCTGGGTCCTGAACTGAATTGTTCAGAAGCCATTGCTGTCAGCTCATCGAACGTCACATGAATTGTTTCCATAATTTTCTGGGTTCTTATGTTATAGATTCTGAAAGCTTTCTTTGCAAGCGCATCTCCAACAAAAATACCAATATCGGCCTTTGCATTTAGTTTACCCAAATCCTCACTATCATTGGTCGGATAACAAAGTGAACCAAAGACACAAAGAAACGATAAATCTGGCTTCTTATCGTGCATCATCTCATAAGGAGTTTTGTTGTATCAGAGACGGATTAAGGAACGATTTTGGGTATAACAAGTTATGTTGATTGCTTCGGCCCATAGAAACAGATGATCTTTTAAAAATATCAACATTGTGCGAGCAGCTTTCATAAGATTTTGGTTTCGTCTTTCGACAATGTTGTTCTATTGAGGAGTGCGAGAATAGAAGTTTTATGCGAAATGCCGACATTTTCATAGAAATCACGAAGAGTCTGATTGACAAATTCTGTTCCATTATCTGTACGAACATTACGGACTGTGGCATTCAAACGAACTTGAATATTTTTGATGCACTTGATGATAGCGTCGGGAGCTTCATCCTTTGATCTCAAAAATCTGACCCAAGTAAATCGTGAATAATCGTCAACAATCACCAAGATACACTTTTTCCCGTTAATACTCTCCACACGCATTGGGCCACAAAGATCCATATGCAAAAGATATAGTTTCTCTTGATTAGTGTCTTCAGCCTTGGGTTGATGAGAGGATTTCTTGCTTTTTCCTAATGCACATGCAGAACACAGATGATCTTTCTGAAATTTAAGTTTTGGAATGCCTCGTGCAAGACCGTCTTTAGCTAGCTTATTAAGAGTACCGAAGTTAAGATGCGATAACCGAAAATGCCATAACCAACTCTTAGTCTTTGATGCTTTTGATAGAAGACAGATTGGAGAAGTCTTTAGCTTGTCATCAAGAGAAATTGTGTACAAATTTATGTCTCTAGATCCTGAAAGTAGATCAACACCTTCTAAATTCCGAATAAAGTAAGTGTTTTTTCGAAAAGCGACTTCAAGATCCGCCTCACAAAATTATCCAATAGAAAATAAGTTATGTCTAAGCCCCTTAACATAGTACACCCTTGAGATAATTACATTCCCCAGCTTATAGTCACCATACCCCATTATCTTTGAAACTTGGTCATTTTCGAATCGAACAGTTTCCAGAAATTTACTGACGAAGTTCATGAGCTGAGAGCGGTTCCCTGTTATATGTTTTGAACATTCAGAGTCCAGATACCAGAGAACAATCTGGACAACCTATCATTGACAAGAGAAGAAGAAGATGGAACCTCTGTAGCATTGGATCCTCACAAATGATTGAGTTCTGAGTTGTTAGCAATCTTAGATTCTACAATCTTAGATTGTTTACTCGAACCTACTAATTTTATTTGTTTGGGTCTCCTACTATAGACTTTAATCTCTAGTTTTGGTGTTTCACCTGAATTAGAAGTGGTTTCCTTAAGATGCATTATTTTCTTAGGAGTGATCCTAGTTAAAGGGCACGAGTTACCAACTATAGTAAAAAGTATTCCTGTTGGTTTCCACTCAAGTCCTACATCAGTGAACGCTTTACCCGTGGGGTTCTAAATATTATGCACTTGGCTTTTCTTTAACTTAGATTTAGATTTAGCATGCATATTCACGTCATTCACAAAATCAAGGAAACACACATCATGATTTGCATCAAACATACATTGCTTACATTTAACACAAATTAATTGAGAATTCGCATTTAACATAGTATGCTTAACATTGTCATCACAAATAGATTCTTTAACACGATTCTTTTTATTCACGTTCCTAGTTTGGGCTACTACTTTATTCTTCTTGTTGCTACTTGGTTTTTGCGAGATCCTATCATTCTTTTTATTGCCTGTAGGATGTGATCTACAAGTACTAGTAGAACACTTCAATCCTATAGAAGACAACACAGGTGTGTTAGAATTAAACATTTTAGATGACTCTACCTGTTTGATGTTGCTTAAGGATGTGAGAAGTTTAGAAAACCTAACTTTCTTGACCTTGTTCATAGGTGTGATAACAACCTTTTTCTCACTAAGTTTAATCGCATTAGGGCATGTATCTCGAACATATACAAGTGACTCCTGAATTCGTGTGGCATGCTTACAGGCAAGGTCTAACGCATTATCTTAGGTTGTTTTGCCTTAGCTTGTTTGACTATTCCCCGAAGTATGTCAGCTTGTTCCTGAGTATGCTTAAGATAATATATGTGAGCTTCCCTATTTTGCAATAATCTAGGAGCTAAAGGATCTAAGTCTAGCTTGAACATGCCTGGAGTAACAGTGGTGACAATTGGTATTTGTGCAACATTTTTAACAGTTTCTTTCCCTTTTAATTTTCATAAGTCATTTTTCAATGATGTAATCACAAAAACCTTGTCTTGAAGTTGATGTTTTAAATCCTTATTTTCCATCGATTTAGAGTTTAATTGAGCAATCAAAGAGTCACCGTGTTCTTTAAATAGAGCACATGTCTTTTTAATCGAATCAAATTCATCTTTGTAAAACTTTTTCTAATGCTTAATTTCTTTATGTAAACGCTCGCTTTCAGAAAGTAATTTTGCCACACTATGCTCCAATTCAATGTTTATCGTCTCAATTTCATCCATTTCATGTTTGACTTTCTCTTCCTTGTCATTTTCTCTCATTGATTTGATATGTTCCTTCAGCTTACAGATTGTAGCGTCTTTAGCTTGTAGCTGAGCTTTCAAATCATTATTTTTAAAATATTTTGGAATTTCAAGAGCATTTTGATTATTAGTGAATGATTCCTTTTGAAAAATTTCTTGATCTAGTTGCATTGTTGATTCAAGATAAATGCAATGTTTTTCAAGTTGTGAATAACGTTTCAAAAGATCATTATACTCATTTTTTTGTTCAAAAGCTCAGCATCAAGATTCAAACACTTCACACAAGATTCACTACTTTGCATTTCCACATTCACATCATCAAAAATAACGGTGGAATTCATCACACATATCATAATATCTTGAGACATGATTTTTTGTAAGAGTCGATCATTTTCAAGAAAAAATTATTTCTTTTGAATTTCAAAATACTTTTTATCTATAAAATACTATTGAACAACAGCTTACATCTGGTTAAAAACTGTTTGTACTTTCGTTACCTCATTTAAAAGATCTTTATTAAAAACATTAAATATTTCTTTTAAGGTCTTTAAAAATGGAATTATTTCATTCAGAAAAACAGTTTTCGTGTGTTTAAACCCCCATTCCCCTTCTGTTATAGCATCAAGTGTAATCCACTTTTTCACCATAGCGTCAAATTAGCCAAGATGGTATTTAATTTTTTTAAGGCTTGTATTAACCAGGCTTACCTTAGGAAGTTCCCGAGGAGCCTCAATTTTGACAGATGACGAAGTAGATTGGTCAGTATTATGGTGTGAAGTTTGTAACCAGAAAGCTTGATCATCAGATAGTTCTTATAGTAGAACAAAACGTTTACCAAAATCTTCAGATAATCGATTTAACTCAGCATAATTAATTGGAGTTGTATTAACTTTCTTTTCGTTTGAAATTGGGTCGTTTTGTTTTGTAAACATTTTGGATTGACCTACTTCTTCCAAAATCAATGTCTCTTCATCATCAAACACAGGAAAAGCAACATGTTTATTAGAAATAACACTACCATCATACAAGGTTGGTTTAATCCGTTGTGCTTTCTTGAGATAAAACGAATTTTGATAACCTAAAGCTTGTTTGTGAGCATTATCATAAAAAACTTGTGGCTTTGTTAACATGTGCACTGTTTGAGATCGGCCCACTTTGTAAACAATGTTATCCAATTCCTTAATCTTATTTTCTAAATCAATTTCTTTGTCTATATACTTGTTTTCTTTTTCTTTGGATTCGTTTTTGAAAACGGTAAATGTTTGCAGTAAAGATTCATTTTCTTTGATTTGATTTGAAATATTTTGTTCAAGTGAGTCAATTTGCTGCTTAAGTGGAAGCTTTTCCTTTATCATATCATCCATTTGAGAATCAATCATTTTTTCACGTGTGCTTAAATCAACATTAAGACGTTGTTCAAAAGTTTTGACTCGTTCTTTGTATCTCTCTAGCTCAGCGGTTACTGATTCATTAGTATTTTCTTGATTGGCCTTTTCCCAGTTATTAACATGATTAATCATTTGTTTCGACATTTGTTCAATCACAGACAAAATCATTGAATCTTGTTGTGCATACAAGTTAGTATCTTAAACAGCTGCCAATTGTGTTTCTTGCAAATACTAAGAGTACGGAATGATATTGCTATCACTAGTTATCTCATTATCTGAAAAATCAACAATTGGTGTTTGTTCAAAATCCTGCATTGCATGCACACTTTGATTACCCATATCATTATGAGAAGTTTCAAAATGAGGTACCTTTGAGAGAACATCAGAACCCTAGTTGGAAAGATTAGCCATGAGAACCGCCTTTGCATTAGAGACATCATCACATTCAGAATCATAAGCATCAAGATCCTCATTCTGGAAAGCAGCAGTGTTTGGAATGGTTGTTTGAACAACTTGACCGTCTGGAATACCTGGATCTGCAAGAAATGCTAGTTGTTCTTCATCCAAAATTTGTCCAGCTTCCTGTGCTTCAGCCAATATTGCCTTTTCTTTAAACCATGCAGCATTCCTTGGCATCTTTGGTTAAGTGCATTGCCTAGCCATGTGACTTTCACCTTGACAATTATAACACTTAACCACCCTACCCTGCCCTCATATATGATTTCCCCCCTGAACTAGTAGCATTACCCTTATAACTATTACCAGCATAACTTTGTCCTTGCCTCCCCTGAACGTTTTGCACTATAACTCTGCCGTCTTGAATTGTGGTGTGGTTTCTCAGATTAGAGGAAGTTCTAAGTTGATTGTTGGTTGAAGGGAACCTTGAAGAGGCTATAGCTGTCAGAAAAGCCATTGCCTTGTTGAGATAGGCAATTGGATCATCTCATTGATTAAACACAAGAACAACAAGACTTGAGTCCATTTGAGGGAACTCGGTCAATGGTTGTGTTGAAGGTTGAGGTGAATTGTAAGAAATTTGTGGAAGAGGTGAGGTTTGATGATTCATTTAAGACTGATATGGATGTGATGGTGGAACAGATGAAAGATTAATTTGTGTATGAAATGGAAGAGTAGGTGGATACATTGGTGAGAAAGATTGAGGAGAGTGAACTTGTGGAATCATGTTGTTTGTTTGTTGAAGAACGTGTGTAGGATTGTATTGAGAGTGATAGTTGGTAAGTTGAGGTGGTGGTTGATTGTAGTTAAATGCAAGAGGATCTTGGTAACGTTCACGCATCAAGCGAATTTCATTTGCATGTACCTCATGTTGTTCAAGGTATGAATACAATTGATCATAGTTTGTTGTATGCAAATTTCTTGCTAACTTCACATCCGTCACAAACTTATATTAATAACATTCATGTTGTTGATGAGTTGAGAAAATCTCCAGTAGTACTTATAAAGTGTTTCACCATTCACAAAGGTAAACATGTCAAACTCATTATACAATTTACATTCCTTTTCTTGTAATGACAATTTCATTCCTTGCATCAGAAGCTTAACTTTGTCCCAAATCTCTTTTGAAACTTTATGATGATTGACAATAGCGTAGACATCTGGTGGAAGACCTTGAAGAATGATATTAGTAGCTTTGCAATCGCAATCAGCTTGAATCTTTTCAGTAGCAGAAAGTTCTTCATACTTCTTTGTTCGAGTGGCACCATCCGCTTCAGTAATAGTTGGCCATATAAGTGGACCATTTTAAACTGAGCTAAGTATCATTCTCCCATTCTCCCTATTCTCCATGTAATGTTCCATACGATTTTTCAAGAGTCATACAAGGATTTCTCCAATATGGGAGGACGGTTGTCCGCACCAGCAATGATCATAAGTTCTGCTAAAGTTGTCATTTTAAATTGATTGATTAAATGAGAATAGATAACCTTTTTGATCATTCAGTGATTAGAGGTTGTTGTGTTAAATTGTTGATTGTTTTAAGTAAATTAGTCTTAAGATTACACGGGATTTTACAATTCTTAATAAAACCGAGAAAATAATTAAATACTTCTCGGGATTTTACAAATCAAAGAAAAACCGTATAAATCTTCAAGGCAATATGGTATAAATCTCCAAAGGTAAGTGTATAAATCACCCAAGTGTAATGTATAAATCACCGTAAGGAAACTTGTATAAATCACCGGATGAAGACAGGCCGGATAAAATACGTATAAATCGCTGGCTCAGAAGATACATATAAATCGTTGGATTTGACCACGTATAAATCACTGGATTTAACCACGTAGAAATCGCTGGATTTGATCACGTATAAATCGCTGGATTTGACCACGTATAAATCGTTGGATTTGACCACGTATAAATCTCCGTATTACCTCACGTATAAATCGCCGGATATACACATGTATAAATCGCCGGATTCAAGCAGTGTGTATAAAAAGTCGTCTTCAAAAACTTCAAATCACTTAAAGACACAATTTTTGACGTTTTTACTTGTTTTTACTTGTACTTCTTGCTATTATAAGACTAGGAGAACCTTAAAACCACAAACTTTATGGATTTAAACAAAAAAATGAAATCAAGATTCTTGTACCCAAAACCCTTTTTCGAACCAAAACCAACAAAAAAGAAGATTTTTGAGTTTTCAAAAGTTTTTCTTGTACAACTACACTATACTAAGATAGACAAAGAAGAAAGTACGAATCTTTATGGAATTAGAACACAAAAAAGACGAACTCTTTTGTCTATTGTTCAAACCAAACGCACACAAAGAACAAGTAAATAAAATGCACACAAGACCTTGCTAAATCACCTCATGGCTCTGACCAATTGTAGAATATATGATGTATCTTATCTCCCAATCAAATGACAAGAAATCTAGAGAGAGAGAGAGAGTGAAAGGATTGAACACTTAGAGAGAGAAAGGAAAGAGAGCAAAATTAGATTAAGAAATGAACATGTGAACAACCAACCCTCTCCAAGGTGCGGAGAGGGGTATAAATATGTCCCTATGGCCGGCTACATGAGGCCATGTGGGCTTTTGTGGGCTTTGGCCCATTTTACCTTATTAAGGTTCCAAAAACTATACTACGAGACTATATTATGATATTTATAGAAGTGACCGATACTTTCGTATTCCTAACACCCATTAAACTACGATATTTCCTTTAATTGACTTCCCTTTTAGTGAGTTAGAAACTATGAAGATTATGAGATTCTCGTACCGACGAAACTTTTAATGGACCTAAAGTTAAAGCAAAGGACACAATTATTACAAGTATCTAGAACCTAGCCAACAGAAATTTCGTGCCCACAGTTTTTATCTTTCTAAGTGACATCGTCCCATCTATCTTAGACATTAAATACCCTATTGAGCTAGTTAGCAGAAGGCTAATAGGATCCGATACTATGCTTAGAGGCTGTACGTTAGGATTGTTAGGTCACCCGTTCAATATTGATCTAATGCCCGTAGAACTCGATGGGTTTCGAAGTCATCACCAGCATGGGTTCACTGACGAAATATCATGCGGTAATCATGCGGTAATCGTTTGTGATGAGAAGATTGTACGTATTCCTTACGGAAATGAGATTCTGATAGTCTAAGGTGATGGAAGTGATGGTGGAAGTAAATAGAGATTGGGCATCATCTCGTGTACCAAGACTCAGAAGTATATTAAAAAAGGGTGTCAAGTTTTCTGGCACAAGTTACGAAAAAGGAAACCGAAGACAAGTCGAAGGAGAAGCAATTTGAAGACGTGCCGACTGTACGGGACTTTACGGAAGTCTTTCCAGAAGACTTGCCTGGATTACCACCGACTTGACAAGTTGAATTTCAAATCGACTTAGTCCTTAGTGCTGCACCTGTAGCACGAGCCCCGTATAGATTAGCACAGTCAAAACTGCAAGAATTGTCTACTCAGCCCCTGCAAGAACTTTTTGACAAGGGATTTATATGACCAAGTTCCTCACCCTAGGGAGCTCCAGTTCTATCTGTAAGAAAGAAAGATGGATCTTTTCAGATGTCTATCGACTACCGTGAACTAAACAAACTTATTGTAAAGAACCAATATCTACTTCCGAGAATCGTCGACTTGTTTGATCAGTTGCAAGGGTCAGAAGTCTACTCCAAGATCGACCTGAGATCTGGTTATCACCAACTCAGAGTTCAAGAGGAATACATTCCAAAGACGGCGTTTAGGACACGCTACGGTTACTATGAGTTTCAAGTGATGCCGTTTAGACTGACCAACACACCGACAGTATTCATAGATCTGATGAATCGGGTGTGCAAACCATATTTGGATAAATTCGTGAGTCTTCATCGATGACATTTTGATCTACTCCAAGAATAAGAAGGGGCATAAAGAGCACCTTAAGTTAATTTTGAGATTACTTAAGAAGAAAGAATTATACGTTAAGTTTTCAAAGTGTGAATTTTGGCTTTCAAAGGTACAGTTTCTTGGTTACGTGATTGATAGTGAGGGCATTCACGTGGACCCAACTAAGATTGAGCCAATCAAGGATTGGGAATCACCTAAGACTCCTACAGAAATTCATCAATTTCTAGGTCTTGCTGGCTATTACCGACAATTTATCGAAGGCCTCTCAAAAATTGCCAGGCCAATGATGAAGTTGACTCAAAAGAGCGTGAAGTTTGATTGGGGTGAAAAGACAGAAGCTGCAATTTAACTATTAAAGAAAAAATTGTGTAGTGCACCGATTTTGGCTTTACCCGAAGGTAGTGAAAACTTCGTGATTTACTGTGATGCTTCTCACAAAGGGTTGGGCGCAGTTTTGATGCAAAGTGAAAAAGTCATAGCCTACGCGTCACACAACTTAAGATTCACAAGAAGAATTACACTACACATGACTTAGAACTTGGAGCTATAGTATTCGCTCTTAAAATGTGTAGACATTATCTGTACGGCACGAAGTGCGTTATGTTCACTGATCATAAGAGTTTGCAACATATTCTTGATCAAAAAGAGTTGAACATAAGACAACGTCGATGGTTGGAACTGTTGAGTGGCTACAAATGCGAGATTCGTTATCATCCGAGAAAGGCGAACGTGGTGGCTAATGCGCTAAGTCGAAAGGAAAGGATTAAGCCATTACGAGTTCGAGCCTTGGTTATGACTATTGGTTTAAATCTTCTTAAGAGAATTTTGAATGCCCAAGCTAAGGCAAGAAAAGAAGAGAATTATGTGGTATGATTAAGAAGCTTGAGCCTCGTGCTGACGGAACGTTGTGTTTGAAGAATAGGAGTTGGATACCCTGTTTTGGTGACTTGAGAGCTTTGATTATGCACGAGTCGCATAATTCAAAGTAATCGATCCATCCTGGATCGGACAAGATGTATTAAGATCTGAAGAAACTGTATTGGTAGCCCAATATGAAAGCTGAGATTGCCACCTACGTTAGTAAGTGTCTGGCCTGAGCCAAGGTCAAGGCCGAATATCAAAAACCATCTGGTTTGTTGGTGCAACCTGTGATTCCAGTATGGAAGTGGGAAAACATTACAATGTATTTCCTTACTAAATTGCCAAAGACGTCGACTGGACAAGACACAATTTGGGTAATTGTTGACCGCCTTACTAAATTCGCTCATTTTCTACCAATAAGGGAGAACGACTCAATGGAGAAGTTGACTAGACAATGCTTGAAGGAAATAGTCACAAGGTATGGCGTGTCAGTTTCGATCATTTCTGATCGAGATGGTAGGTTCACCTCTCAATTTTGGCAATCGCTTCAGAAAGCATTAGGTACTCAAACGGATATGAGTACGGCTTATCACCCTCAAACCGATGGTCAAAGTGAAAGGACCATCTAAACCTTAGAATATATGTTGCGTGCTTGTGTGATCAATTTCAAAAAAGGTTGGGATAGGCATCTACCCATGGTAGAATTTTTGTACAACAATAGTTATCACACGAGTATCAAAGCTGCACCATTCGAAGCATTGTATGGTCGTAAGTGTCGATCGCCTGTCTGTCGGGCAGAGGTTGGAGATACCCAGCTTACTGGCCTAGAGATTGTTCACGAAACTACAGAAAAGATCATCCAAATCAAGAAACGTATTCAAGCTGCACGTGATAGACAGAAGAGCTACGCCGATAGGAGACGTAAGCCATTGGAGTTTCAAGTTGGCGATAATGTTATGTTTAAAGTATCACTATGGAAATGGGTGATACGTTTCGGCAAATAGGGGAAGCTGAGCCCTCGTTATATTGGACCTTTCAAGGTTCTTGCTAAAGTTGGAACAATTGTTTACCGACTTGAACTCCGAGACCAACTAAGCCGCATTCATAGTACTTTTCATGTTTCCGATCTGAAGAATTGTTTCTCCGACGAACAGCTAGCTATTCTGTTGGATGAAATTCAGATTGACGACAAGCTTAATTTCATCGAAAAACCGATTGAGATCATGGATCGTGAAGTCAAACGTTTGAAGCAGAGCCGTATCCCGATTGTGAAAGTCCGTTGGAATTCTAAAAGAGGTCCTGAATTTACTTGGGAGTGCGAAGATCAAATAAAGAAAAAGTACCCTCATCTTTTTGCTAACCCTGCATCTACGTCTAAAGTTACGTCTTAAGATTTGAGGACAAAACTCTTTTAACGGGGGAAGGATGTCACACCCCGTAAATTTCAGGTCATTATTTTAAACTTTTCCGATCATTATTTTGATTTTTATACGTTAAGTTTGAATCTGGCAATTTTCCGGGAAGTTGTCACGCGTAAAACTAAAAATCGTCGTCGGATGCGTTCCGGATTCGGACTTGGATTAGTCTATGTGTTATATGCATTATTTTATCATTTTAAAGTGTTATGTAGGTCACGTTCACTTTCTTTTGCGATTTATATGTTTTTCGCGTACGTCGTACGGTTTTAGCATTTTAGGTCAAACGGAGACCCGAAAACCCGCAATATTTTCGTGTAAACTTTAGTTATCGTATACCTCAGATTTAGAAGTCAAAATTTTTGTGGTCACCCCCCCTATACTTCAAACCCACGCATACACACACTCTTAATTAATTACCATGGAATCTTTCTAATTTAATTTGAATTTTGGCATCACATGCAAGGTGGTGATGTTTTGGAAGCATGAGCTTGTCTCCTAGCTCAAGGGAGGACCACAATCCCACTAAGTCTTAGAAATGTAATCTTGATTTATTTAAAACGCTAGTGATAAGCTTGAATCCCCCCCCCCCTCTTGCTCTTGTTCGAACGAACCACAAGGACCATAAGGTTCTTGGTTCACAATTTTGTTAGCCAAGCCAAGCAATGAGACCCTTAACCCTAATGCATCTTCCTATAAATACCTTATTATAACATCTTTTAGGTCATTCTTCTTATTTGCAAGCCACCAAAAGGTTTTCTTTCTCCTCTCTTCTTCTCCTTGCTCACGACACAAACACACACCTCTTAGGGTTCATTTTCCTTGATTTCCTTCAAGATCCAAGTATTCTGGGTTGATCTTTGTTCATATCTAAGGTGATTACAAGTGTTGGTTCTTTGATTTCAAAGGTTTGATCAAGATCTATAGTTGGGGTTTTGGTTATTTTTATTTGGGTTTCAAGATTCCTCACTTCCTTTTTAAGTTCTTGTTACATCTAGCTTTCTTCATTTTGTAAGTAAATCTTGAACCTATCTCTTTCATCTTTTATATTCTCATGTTTAATCAAGTCTTATATATATCTATAACGTCTGTGTTATTTTTCAAAAGAAACTAGTGGGTTTATGAAGTAATAAAGTTTTTATGTGTTCTTGATATTAATACTTTGTCTATGGAAAGGATGAGTGAACTTGTGTGTTGCAACAAAGAGGATGATGGGATTAGAATAGATTAAGAGTGGATTTTGTTGGTTGAATTAGTAGTGAACGAGATTATGTTAGTATAAGCACTATTGTGAAGTTTGGATAGATTTAAGGTGGCGTTTGCGAAAAATAAGGTTGTTGGTCCGATTTTATTTTGAGGTTTTGGGCGACTTAAAAATGTTTTCATTAGTCAAGAAGGTAGTTTTTGGATAGCTTGTTTCGAATAGATAGATTTTCATATATCGAACACTAAAAGCGGATTTAAAACAACCAAGTTATGGCGAAACGAATTTTGAAACACTTTTCGGAAAAACAATTATTTATGTTGCTGATTGGAAATATAAAATGGTTTTCGGACACTTTCGAGTTGATTTGAGCTTCTAAACATTGGCGAAACATATGTAAACACTAATATATTAAGTGGAAACTTTAGAAATGTCATAAATATATTATCGGGATTTCTAAAACGGGAAACTTCCAAAAATAGAAACTTTTGGTATTTATTAACGAGATGGACTTGGAGGTTAGGCGTTTAGGTTTAAGTAGTGCATTTTAGGTAAATGGAATCATCGAATATTAGGGGACGGTATTAACGTCCTGAAACTTAAAACTTCCCTAAAATAGTAACTTTCCGAAAATAGAAACTTTTCGTAAAAACATGGCGTAACGTAACTATAAACCTTACACTTTCTTAAGGATACGTTTTTACTATATAAACTAAAGTGCAAACACTTATGGATGTCTATTTCTCTTATACGCGTCTTATCCGATGTTTCGTATGTATTTATCTTTTTTATATCGCGTCTATTAATTAGGTCGTGATGCGGTCGTCGTTAGACTTCAACAAGAAGTTTTACAACTCCCTAGGCAGAGCACCTAATCGTTGTAGTAGTAGTATAGGCAAGACTCGGGGGTTGTTATCGTTCACTCGAGGAATAGGTTGGGAAGGCTTGATCACGGTCTAACAGAGTTCTAAGGGTTGAGGGAATATTATTTTTGTATTTTATGAAAAGCAAGTAAATCATATATTGGAGAGGTTGGTTTGGTTTTTGTTATTAAACTAAATATAATCTAAACTAGTGGTGATAACAATAAGATAAAAGACTGTGTTTATTTAATCATGTATTACTCCATAGATTGCTTCTCATAGTGTTGTTGCCTTGTCACACTTGTGATGATATGTGTAATTATTTCCTAAGTCATGAACGAATTACACGAACTCGCCGTCTACTTAGTATTCTGTTAGAGCAACGCACCTGTAAGGTGAACGAATTACACGAACTCGTCGTCTACTTAGTATTCCGTTAGAGCAACGCACCTGTAAGGTAGTATGAATACTATTACAAGGCCCCTAAGAGTATACTAAGTGCATGTGAAATATATTAAGAGTGGATCAACCATATTAGGGGGCAAGGTAGTATGAAGACTGTTACCTGATGGCATCCTTTTTATACAATCATGTTTCCCTAGACATATCAACATCGATACAGACAAAAGTTGATTTTCTAAGACCTAACATGCACATCCATCACAACAAGCAGCACCACTAAGATCTACATTCTAGGTTTTATACAATCATAAATAAACACAATAGGAGGCTTAGCCCAACATGTTAATAAAGCAAGAACATAGATGAATCAAACAACACATAGACATAGAATGATTAAATAAACCTTACTTGATTAAAACATGAGTTAGAGGAAGTACAATAGGGGTTTTAGGCCCTAAATTCGTCCCTAATAGCTGCTAAACGAACTAGGGTTCGTACCTTCTTTTTATTATAAAGTTACACACTCAAAACCCTAAATTTGGGTTTGTATATATAGGAAAATAGATGTGACGACGTCACGTTTTAATCGTGACGCCATCATGAAAGATAATATTCTAGATAATGGGTTGGGTCGTGTGCTCTAACGCCGTCTTGGAATCTCGTAACACCGTCTTGATCATCGTTGTGACGGCGTCACGTTGTATTTGTGACGCCGTCTCCAGTCACTGTAGAGAAATTCTTGATCGATGTTGGTGTAGATCCGTAGTCTTGTCTGTTTCTTCTCTAAATGAGCTCAAGTCACGTGTATTTCCTCCAAATGCCTTCCAAATGAAAAATACCTGAAAAGGAACGATTAAGTACCTATTTTGGGCATAAACACACGATTAAGGGGGGTTAAACGACCCTGAAAAAGTGTATAACATGACACCTCATCAGGTCGCGGTTAGAGTCGTTCGATATCGTTATTCTCTTCATTGAATATCTTGCTCACTACTTGCTTAAGGTGAGTTCATAGCCCCATGTTTTTACTAGTTAGGGTGAGAAACATTGCTTGCTTTTAAACATTGGACATAAATGCTTTACGATTTCCCCATCCTGTTTACGTGTTGCTTAAGTAGTATTGAAACTTGTACGCCCGAGTTATCATGAACCGTTAGTTACTTATGGCCAATGGGATTGGTTAAGTGAGCGCGAGTGTTGTAAATAGATCTATTGGGACTAATTATCTTCGTCCGGGTAAGTAGCGCTTACCACCCATGGGGAACCCGAATAAACGGACGTATACCATGTCGAGTGATACGGTGTTGCGCCATGATGGCACCCGTCAGGGTTTATTAAGCATTATGCATGCTTCCATTTAGCCTTGGTGTCATGAGCTTAGTGCAACGTAAATACCCTTTTTATGTGATATGTGTATTGCAATATTTGTGGTCCACTCTTATTACAAATTCAAACCTATGAATTCACCAACTTTATGTTGACGTTTTAAACATGTTTTTCTCAGGTGCTTAGCTGTGGATGTCTTTGATTGTTATATGGTGTCCTCTTGCATTGGCTCGATTTTCAAGAACTGTTATCAACTATTTTAACATCGTTGTCAATTTTTAAAACTTTTATTCGCTTTCGCATATTATCTTTGAACCTATGTAAAACCTTAACTATTTTTATTTAATGCAACGATGTTGGATTTCTAAACGTACTCTTAGAGGTCGTTCTTTATACTTTGTGTGATGTATATTATGACGTCACGCCCCCGGACACCTATTATGTCCAGGCCTCGTTTAGGGGTGTGACAGATTGGTATCCAGAGCCAAGGTTATAGAGAACCAGGTAGAAAAAATAGGTCTGGTGTATAACAAGTATGTGATCCTTACGTGCTTTTGCTATGGCGTATACTTGAGTATCATTTTTCCTTGAGTCTACTATGATATGGGTTTACCTCTGCCTGCGTTTATCTTCCATGCGTATATGTTTCTTTGCGTTTATTTTTTTCCTTGAAGCTCTATTTTGCTATGAGCTTACGTTTATCTCACGTTTATCTTTTCTCTGCATTTACGTTTGCCTTACGTATATTTCCTCTTTTTTTATAGAAGATGTCTATATAAAATACTAAAATTTTACTAAGACATTGTGAGTGACACAATGGTCTCTAAACTTTTCTAAGACATTGCGAATGACACAATGGTCTCGTTTACTTCTAAAACATCGTGAATAATACGATGATATTTAAAACTTTTCATGACTTTACATTATACCATTTTGCATAACTTTGAAACCCGTTGCATTATGTCGACCCCACTGATTATCCTGCTATTCGACTTTGAAGACGACTTTGAACACCCGCCCCATACTATTGAAACACCTACGTCATCTTGCTACGTCTCAATTTTTCTTACTTCTCGTAACTTCTAGAAACATACCGATTAATTCAAACACAAGCTTAACCCGTCACCTCGTAACATTCCATTTTTGGAAACGCGACTTTAGGAAACTGACTTACTTTGTATTTCTTTTACTTCCTTTGATTTTGAAGAAAATGTCAGCAACAAGACAAAGAATGAGTTACCGATGCTATTGAAGCTATTGCGACTTACGAGACAAAAATTCGCATGACTCACGATCTGATGAATCAGGTCATACGGCAAGAAACCATAGTAGAAAAGAATGCTAACAACAAGAGGAAGTTTGAGAACCAACCAAAGGATAACCGTGTGCCACAACAACCACCCTTCAAGAAACCGGATGTGACAAAAGCTTACATTATTGGAGCCAATGAAAAGAAGGCTTATGCTAGGAATGTACCTTACTGCAACAAGTGTAAGTTGCATCATGTTGGGTCATGTACTGTAAAGTGTAGTAACTGTAAGAGGGTTGGTCACATGATTAGGGATTGTAAGGCATCCGTTGCTGCAATGAACCAGAGAGCCCATGTGGCAAATCCAAAGGCTACCGTCACTTGGCTATGAATGGGGAAGGATGGGACATTTTAGGAATGAATGCCAGAAATCGAGAAATCAAAACCAAGTGAACCAGATTTGGAAGGAAAAATCTCGCAGGAACTCTAGTGTCGTCAAAGACAAGACCAATGCTTAAGAAAAGATCTTCTCGCCTTTCCTAGTGACCTAAGTCAAAGTCTTTTTAGACTATATTCACATTAGTACTCTTCTATAAATTTCGGTGTATTGAGTAGATGTTTTAAATTTCCTATTAATGTAGGTGTCATGATGATTCTGTCAGTTACACTTAATTTCTCTATTTGTTTATGTAAGTTATTCCTTAAATCATTACCATCTTATAAAATCATTTTGCTGCTATCGTTTATTAAACTATTTTTGTGTCATCTCATAAACAATTTCATTGTCATATTATAAACCATTTCACTAACGTTTTATAAACTGTTTGCTATTATCCCATAAATAATTTTGTCATCATATGAACTATTTTGTGGTCTTTTATAAACTATTTCGTTATCACTTTATAAACTATTTGGCTGTCAACTCGTAAAATATTTGTTACCATGATTATAAACCTCTACTATCACATTGCTAACTGTCACGTAATTGTCTCGTAAGCCATTTTGATATCACCTCTTAAATTATTTTACACAATCTTACAAAATAATTTTGGGTTGTTATATAAATTATTTTGTATTCGTCTTTACGAACTGTTTGGCTACCTTATAAACCATATTGTTTATAGCGTATAATTTTTTTAACATAACACTAGTTTGACTAAATGAGTATTTTATCGTTAGTCCTTAATTATACATACCTTGATCACCTATGTATAATTCAAGAAGGACCGTGCCATGCTGAGAGTAGTCACCTTAAAATTTTGTCAATTTATCTTCACCTTTCCTTTATATTTTCTTTTCTCTTTATTAAAATTTAAACGGGATATTTTCTTTCCCATGTTCGAGTTTTGTCAATATTTTGTGTGTGTATTCATGAGTTGTGTCAGTCATGTGTATTCGTATTCATAAGCGTCGTAACTAAGTAGATTTTCCCAATCCTAGCATATAGGGACATCATACCCTTAGCCGAAATACCTAATCACGCTCCTTGTAGTCATGACAATTACGGATTGTAAGACTCTAGAATGTAATGAACTTATCCTTCTAGTTGGATTATAACCAAAAGAACTAGGAGACTTCCTTCAATTGACTTATATTTTAGTCAGTTAGAATCATGAAGATTATGAGATCCTCATACAGACAAAACTTCTAATGGACATGAAGTTAAAGAAAAGGACGCAATTATTGCAAGTACCTAGAACCTAGCCGACAGAAATTTCGTGCCCACAGTTTTTATTCTTCAAAGTGACATCGTCCCATCTATCTTAGACATTAAGTACCCTATTGAGCCAGTTAACGGAAGGCTAATAGGATTCGATACTATACTTAAAGGTTGTACGTTAGGATTGTTAGGTCACTCATTCAATATTGACCTAATGCCCGTAGAACTTGGTAATTTTGACGTCATCGTCGACATTGATTGGTTAGCAAATCATCATGCGATGATTGTTTGTGATGAAAAGATTATGCGTATTCCTTATGGAGATGAAGTCCTGATAGTCCAAGGTGATAGGAATGGTGAAGGAAAGAAGTTGAAGTTGAGCATTATATCGTGCACTAAAACTCAGAAGTATATTAAGAAGGGTTACCCAACTTTTTTGGTGCAAGTTAAGAAAAAGGAAACCGAAGACAAATCGGAGGAGAAGCAACTTGAGGACGTGCCGATTGTACGGGACTTACCGGAAGTCTTTCCAGAAAACTTGCCTGGATTACCACTGACGCGACAAGTTGAATTTCTGATCGACTTAGTCCCTGGTGCTGCACCGGTAGCACGGGCCCCATATAGATTAGCATCGTCGGAACTACAAGAGTTGTCTGCTCAGCTGCAAGAACATTCTGACAAAAGGGTTCATAAGACCAAGTTCCTCACCTTGGGGAGCTCCGATTTTATTTGTCCAAAAGAAAGATGGATCTTTTCGGATGTGTATCGACTACCTTGAACTAAATAAACTTACTGTGAAGAACTGATATCCAATTCTGAGAATCGACGATTTGTTTGATCAGTTGCAAGGGTCAAGAGTCTACTCTAAGATCGACCTAAGGTCTAGTTATCACCAACTCAGAGTTCGGGAGGAAGACATTCCAAAGACAACGTTCAGGACAAGTTACGGTCACTATGAGGTTTCGACTGACCAACGCACCGGCAATATTCATGGATCTGATGAATCGGGTGTGCAAGCTATATTCGAATAAATTCATGATAGTCTTCATCGATGACATTTTGATCTACTCCAAGAATAAGAAGGAGAATGAAGAGCACCTTAAGTTAATTTTGAGATTACTTAAGAAGGAGGAATTGTACGCCAAGTTTTCAAAGTGTGAATTTTGGCTCTCAAAGGTATAGTTTTTCGGTCACGTGATTGGCAGTGAAGGCATTCATGTGGACCCTGTTAAGATTGAGTCAATAAAGGACTGGTCATCGCCCAAGACTCCAACAGAGATTCGTTAGTTTCTAGGTCTTGCTGGCTATTACTGACGATTTATCAAAGGTTTCTTAAAAATTGGCAAGCCTATGATAAAGTTGACACAAAAGAGCGTGAAGTTTGATTGGGGTGAAAAGGAGGAAGCTGCATTTCAACTGTTGAAGCAAAAGTTGTGTAGTGCACTGATTTTGGTGTTGCCCGAAGGTAGTGAAAACTTCATGGTTTACTGTGATGCTTCTCACAAAGGGTTGGGCGCAGTTTTGATGCAAAGGGAAAAAGTCATAGCCTACGCGTCACGCCAACTCAAGATTCACGAGAAGAATTACACTACACATGACTTAGAGCTTGGAGTTGTAGTGTTCGCTCTCAAAAATGTAGAGACATTATCTGTACGGTACGAAGTGCGTTGTGTTCACTGATCATAAGAGTTTGCAGCATATTCTTGATCAAAAGGAGTTGAACATGAGACAACGTCATTGGTTGGAACAGTTGAGTGATTACGACTGCGTTCGTTATCATCTGAGGAAGGCGAACGTGGTGGCTGATGCGCTAAGCCTAAAGGAACGGATTAAGCCACTACGAGTTCGAGCTTTGGTTATGACAATTGGTTTAAATATCCCCAAGTGAATTTTGAATGCTCAAGCTGAGGCAAGAAAAGAGGAAAATTATGGAACCGAAGATTTGTGTGGTATGATTAAGAAGCTTGAGCCCCGTGCTGACGGAACGTTGTGTTTGAGGAGTAGGAGTTGGATACCATGTTTTGGTGACTTAAGAGCTTTGATTATGCACGAGTCGCATAAGTCAAAGTATTCGATCCATCCTGGATCGAACAAGATGTACCAAGATTTGAAGAAACTGTATCGGTGGCCCAATATGAAAGCTGAGATTGCCACCTACATCAGTAAGTGTCTGACATGTGTGATAAGTGCTTAATTACACATATCTTTTACCTCTAAAAACGAGCTTAAATGACCAAAAACAGACAAAAACTGCCAAATATATGTTTGTTTTGCATTTGTATTGTGCAGGAAGTGGATATCATCAAAAA
>BQNB010075718.1:0-31376 GCA_026074375.1 Tanacetum coccineum | reverse complement strand
AAAAAAAGAAGAAAAAAGGGCTATAGGTAAATTGATCAATTTATATCTATACTATTATATAAAGCATTTACAATGTGGGTCCCATCAAAAAATTAAGATAAGGTGGTGCAATCTTGACCATCCATGTGTCACTTCTTAATTAAAAAATCACTTTTATTTTCAATTTGACATATTTTTTTATTTTTTTATGATTTAATTTCACCGTATTTTTTAAAATTTTGTGATCTTTAATTCAACATCCATTTTGATATATTTTTATAAATTTTTAGCTTTTCGCATTTTTAGTGGGTTTATTTTGAATTTTTTAACAACTTTAACTTTAATTTGAATACAAACTTGATTCGTAAAAGATATATACTTTTGGAGACAATGTTTGATGGGTAAGAGAGTGTGTGTGAGTCTTTATACAAGCGAGAATAATGTTAATATGATGTTGCGAGAAAGCTACGAAAATCCAAACAAACGAATTCTCTAAGCGGGTTGGGAATTACGGAGCGAGTTGGGTTAGCAATTTTTATCGTCGCCGCTATGCGCGGGTATCCAACTAGTATACTATAATATATACTCCGTATATAGAGTTAATTACGTGTCGGTCCTTGTGGTTATGCCAAAAATGCATGTTTCGTTCTAGTATTTTAAAAATTACACTAATGGTCCTTGTGGTTGTCCCAATTGGGTTGACCGGTCCTTTGACCGATTTCGCATCCAATTGCGCATTAACGGCGGGGGTATTTTGTCTAACCACTGCCCTAAGAAAATCTCAAGGACCATATTTGCAACATTTTAAACACAACGTTTTTTCCCGTCTGATTCTAACAGCAAAACAACAACTAGCATGCAATTTCTGACAAATTCATTTCCAAACTGCAAATTGTTATAAGTTCATTTCCAAACTGCAAATTGCAACACTAATCTTTGAGCACCACCAAATTCAGATTAATGACCTAAACTACAACACTAATCTAAAAAATATTTCATCAAATCACAATCAAGTTGTAATTGCATATCTACTATTTATGAAATTATCTTCATCATTTTTAAACTGCAAATTGCAACACTAATGTTTAAGCACCACCAAATACAGATTAATGACCTAAACTGCAACACTAATTCAAACTGCAACACTAATCTTTGATGACCACCAAATTCAGGTTAATGACCTAAACATCAGGTTATGTAAAATGCATTTCCTAAACATCCCAAATACATACAAACAGGCAAATGCCTTTCCTAAACATCATATTATGACAAATGCCTTTCCTAAACTGCAAATTCATTTCCTAAACATCAGGTTATGACAAATGCATTTTCTAAACTGCAAATTCATTTCCTAAACATCAGGCTATAACCTATCTTAAACAACCCATACTTTGTGAAATCATGACTGTTCTTGTAAATAAAAAGGTGTAACACCCCCAAAATCACGCAGCGAAAGAGTAATTCGGGGGGTCGTTACTTCATAGAACAAGATACACAAGATATAAAGAGAACGACCTTTATATGAGTCGTTAAAAGGTGATCATTTGATATTAACAAAACAAACCAAGTTTTTAACAAAATACAATAAGATATTCCAACACAAAATATTAAAATGTTTAAAAGTTATCCAAAATGGTCATTGTTATGCAAGAAAAGACTCCAAGGATGCGACTCCACAAGCAAGCCATGCAGTTCAAGAACCTGAGAAATACATGCTAAAATGTCAACAATAATATTGGTGAGTTCATAGGTTTTAATAATCAGTCATGTTCAGTAAAAGTAGTGTGGACCACAAGATTTCAAAGTGTGACCATTATAACAAATACAATATCACATAAAAAGTATTACGATTGCACTAAGCTCATGACACCGAGCGTTAACAGAGTTCGTGTTTACATGTTGTTTCCCCTGTAGGTGTCTATCCCGAGACACCCAAAGTTTCCAAATACAATGTGTCCGTTTGCCTAACCGGTCAACCCGGACGGGGGATGTCAATCCTAATAGATCTATTCACAGCATTCGTGCTTACACCAAGTAATTAACGGTTCATGATAATGGTGGGGCCATTGTGGGATAATGGTACTTAAGCAATCAATAAATGTTTAATGTACTTGCGTCCATATGTAAAAACGAGCAATGTAAACGAACATATATAAAAGTTGGTAAACGAGTATGTAAACGAGTTAGTAAATGAGTTTGTAAACGAGTTTGTAAACGAGCATGTATTCTCCCCCAAAATAGTCAAAACAAATAAAATAGAGGCTATGAGACTCACCTTAAGCAAAGTAGTGAAATTCGGAAATATCACAAGTACAACCAAGCAATGAGCCCTAACCGCGACCTAGATAATGTTAAGCCGCTTTAGGTTTATGACAATGAAATATAACAATGCATATGCGCTTTTATAAAGTTTTATCACCTTCGTATACTCATAGTGTGATTTTATATAGTTACGCAAGTCAAAAGTTTAAGAAAACGAATAACACATCTTTACAACTTTTGAAACTCCAAAACAAGTTTTATAAGGTTTTAAACCATAGTTTAAATGAGTGTATCTACTTTGTTACTAGTCCGTTTTTATCCATTAAACTCTCTAAACGTGGGTGAATATGTCTACTTTCAATATTTTAAGACCTCGATATGGGAATACATGCTTTAAATGTTGGTTTATTTGCTCTAAGGTTCGGACCTGTTGTCATAGTTTTTAAAGAGTTTCCCGACTTCGTCGGGCCATAAATCACTCGTTTTCTAACAAAATCGTGTGTTTCAAAAGTCTAGATTGATCGTTTTCGAGTATAATTTCTAAATATGTGGGCCCCAAACCTCAGATACTTACCTATTTGTACAGTTAATTCGTTTTATATACGAGAATCAAATTTGTGAATTTCTAAAAAATATTACCCGACTTCTAAAGGCCATAACTCCTTCGTTACTCATCCTTATGACTCTGTTCGACTTGCTACGTTTAACTTATAGTCTTATCTACCACATGTTTACAAGCTTGACCTCCCAAAATACACCTAGGATGGTGCTAACTATGTTTGAAAGTCAGAACTCAGATTCTTGTCGGTATTGACACCCGATTGTATAAAATTTGTTTACCATATCAAATCAACTCCAAAAATTATGAAATTCAACGTGGGACTAGATAAGACCTATATCTAAATATGTACGAGAGGGTTATTGCCTAGAAAAATTATAAAGTGGGTTCTTCCTATGCTAAAGTCGACTGAAAAATCAACAAGCTATTAGGGTTTAGTTTCTTTTTTCATATCAAATTTTCAACACACAAAGTAACTAAAGGTGATATAAAATGAACATGAAATGATATATGAGTATGTAAATATGTATGAAATGAGTTATGAATGCTTACAAAGTGGTGGTGATGATTAGGGAACAAATGAACACAAAATTAACTAAGAACATTAGTTTTTAAGCTCCAAAACCCTAGTTTATCCAAGTACAAGCCCTAGCTTTTAATACCCTTTAACCAATAATCTTGTATAACACTTAAACCAAAGCTTGTAAATCCTCCTTGTTATGTGTTGTTGCTGCATTTTTATGGTAGGAGAAAGGGAGAATGTATGTGTTTTGAGTGTTGTTAAATGAGAAGAAAAATGGAAGAGTTAGCTATATAATAAAGAAGTGCAAGGCTTAGGAAATATCTAGGGGACATAGAAACATGGAAGTGATGGAAAGAATGAAGAGGGGAGTGGGAGGGATGAATCTAGGCGTGGGTTTGTAAGAAGAAAGAAAGGGAGAAAGATTGTTAGGTTGGTTGTGTAAGAGAGTTAGAAGGAAGACTTTGAATTTAGCATACTAGTTGGTAAGTTATAAGACTTTGCATTATTTTGTGTGCATCTACACTATGAGCTCCGGTTTTGGAGTGTTTTGGGGGATGGATTTATATAATTTTTGATAGTATATAAGTATTTAGGGTATTGGTAAAAGCGGTGATGGTATTGGGTAATTTGTGCATGCATGTACGCATTAAAACGCGAGTTTAAACGAGTTACGTAAAAAGTGGTAAAACCAAATTTATATTACTTATAAAATATGCTCGTGAGATAGATAATATATTTAGATAATGTAGACTAAACTTAGTCTAAAGTCGGTGTGCGTCCATAGACGTTTCTTGCTATGCACGAGATAACCTCCTGGTTTTAGGTTATATTGATTATTCACATGTTCAAAGTAAAATGTTTCTAGTTTATAGATAAATGTTTGACCCAAAATTGTCAGTTGTCACAAAAGGTGTTCTGCACTATTATGATGCTGCAAATGGTGGAAAAGAGTGGAAGCTGTTGTGGAAGGATTTGCAGATTTATAGAAGAACTGTGAGGAATGAGCCATGGGTCATGATGGGTGATATGAATGTTACACTAAATCCAAATGAACACTCAACCCATCCTAAAGAACAGCTAATCTAACCTAATCTAACCTGCAAGGTTATGACCTAAGTTGCACATGCATTTCCTAAACATCAGGTTAATGACAAATGCATTTTCTAAACATCACCTAATCTAACATCAGGCTATAACCCATCCTAAACTGCAAATTCATTTCCTAAACATCAGGCTATAACACATCCTAAAGCTCAGCTAATCTAACCTAATCTAACCTGCAAGGTTATGACCTAAGCTGCAAATACATTTTCTAAACATCAGATTAATGACCTTATTGCATATAGGTGCAAATGCATTTTCTAAACATCATCACCTAATCTAACATGTAAAAAAATACAAAAGCAGCCTTTCAAGGCATATATACATTACCAATATATAGTTTAGTGCATACAATCCCAAAGTTTAATGCATACAATCCTAGAACATGCAACTAATCAGATAAAGAGTTATTACAGACCAACCAAAAGACTTATCTTGAGCAAGAAACTAAAGAGTTTTTCTTTCTGCCAGAACCAGAACATCTAACTACTGCTTTTGGAGCTCTTAACCCAAGAACAACATTGGTCACTTTGACCAAACTGTATGGTTTCTTGACCACAACTACCTCTTCATGTATGGTAACTAATGATCTAATACCATAATTTGCTTGACCTCTTGTGTTGGTACCCCCTAGAACTTGAAGCAATTTTTAGATGTGGGTAGACGATATCAAGTGGAATGAGGTCTTCTTCCTTAGTCTGCATAGGGACATCAAGTGGTTTTGGCTCTTCTTCCTGAGTCTGCTTAGGGAATTGCCATTAAGGATCACGACCAGCCAAAAAGTTGATTAAATCTTCACTAGAATCTTCTGACAGATAATCATGTGAGTCCTTAGATGAATCACTGTCTGAGAAAATTGGGGCATCAAGGGATGTGTCATGATCTGATATAACTATCACTTTTGTAAAGAAGGTATACAAACATCATTATACTATAACAAATAAGGCATATAACCAAAGACCATTAGCATACTAGTAACTAAAAAAAGCAAATGAAAAACAATAAAACTTATAAAACAATCAACAAACCACTTACCTCTAACCATTTTGATTAATCGTTGGCGATTAGAGTTCTTAGAATTGGCGGGTTTTTGGTGGCAAATGACTTTCGGTTTATCTGTGCTCTGTAATTTGATGATAGAGGAAAAAAAAGTTGTGTTTAAGTTGTTTGCAAATATGGTCCCTAGAGAGTTTTCCTAAGACATTGGTTGGAACAAAAAAGACCCCTGCATTTAAACGCCCTAATTGGATGGGAAAAATCGGTCAAAGGACCATCAACCCAATGGAACAACCACCATGGACCACGTGTATTTTAAAATACTAAAACTAAAGACAGCATTTAGGGCGTAACCGACAAGGACAAAGACCATGGGACCAACTCCCATATATAAAATATACATTTATATAAATAATACATAAAATATAAATATACATATATATCTATATATACAATATATATAATAAATAAACGCAGGCGCGTCCTTTCCCTATTATCACCATTAAGGTCAAGTGAGTCCACAAGTTTTAAGAAATCCTTAAGGTGTTGATTTGGATCCTCGGACCGAAGTCCGTGGAATGAGCATCCGTTTTGCAACAACCTGATGGTGTCAGATCGAAGAGGCACAACATTATTCCTATCGGGGATCTCAATGGTGTTTTGGTAGCCCTCGTGGCTAGGTTTGGTGTAATCTCCTAAAGTACGACACGAATTTTCATTTTCCATGGAGGTCAACGAAAAGATTTACAAAACAAAAGGGCACAAAAAAATAGACTACAAGAAAGTTGATAACAGGAAACTAAAAATCTCACTTGAAAGGATTCAAGCGAGTAGACCTAAGCTAAATAAAATTCAGAACCTATACTATTCCCCACGCAGCGACGCCAAAAACTTTCATGAGGTGGCAAAACTTCACTAAGATTTACAACTCCCTAAGCAGTGTACCTAACCGTTGTAGTGTACTATAGGCAAGACACGGGGGGTTGTTATCGTTCTCTAAGGGAATAGGGTGTGAAGGCTCGAACTAGATGTAACTAATGTTTACAGGTTGAAAGAAGAATATTTTTGTATTTTTATATTTTATGAAAGCAATTTAAATCTCGGGTTTAAAGGGGGTTTGTTTTAAACTAATTATCTAATAATTAAACTAATCTAATATGGAGAATTCGTATGATAGAAGAGAAGTGTTTACTTAATCATGTATGATTCTTAATGCTTCTCCTAATTTTATTTCCTTGTCACACTTGAGATGTATGTGTAAGTATTTCCGAGAAGCATGACGAATTTCATGAAAACGTAGTCTACGTGATACCTTGCTAGGGAAACGCACAAGTAAGGTAGTATGAAGACTGTTACAAGGCCCCTAGGGAGATAGACGTGCATTAAAATACTTAAAGGAGATCATCCATAGATGGGTAAGGTAGTATGAAGACTATTACCGATGGAATCCTTTCTACACAATCATGCCGCTCTAGATCTTTGATACACTTAAGTAACTAGGGTTCTAGAGTCTAAACATGCACACATCAATCAAGAAGCAACATTATTAGGATCCACATACCAAATCACATGCAATCATAAGCAAACACTAATGAGATCTAGCCTAGCATGTTAAAGATAAGCAAAACACAATAACCAATCAAACAATAAGACATATTGAAAGATTAAGGATAAAAGAACTTCACTATATTGAAACAAGAAAGTAAGGAATGTACAAAAGGGTTGAGAAACCCTAAAATACTCCCAAAGTTAGCTACAAGTCGTTCTCTACCAAACTCCAATCCTAATATGCTCTATAAAACCCTAAATTCGAGTTTGTATTTATAAGAAAAGGAGCCACGATGGCGTCACAAGTAATCTTGACGCCGTCATGCCGAGAATCTTCAAGGGTCTCTTTATGATGGCTATAGTCCGGACGCCGTCACAAATTCTTCAGACATGGTCGCTTGATCATCCAGACGGCATCGCAAGTAATCCTGACGCCGTCTCTACCTTCTGTAAACAATTCTTCAAGCCTTCGTTGTGTAAAGTTGCACTCTTGTCTCGTTTCTTCCAAAATAGAGCCCAAGTCACGTGTATTTCCTCAAAATGTCTTCCAAGTGCTAAAAATGCAAAAAGAAATGATTAAGCACATATTTTAAGCATTTTTGCATGATTATAGGGGTTAAATGACCCTAAAAAGTGTATAAAATTACACCTCATCAAATACCCTTACACTTGAGATTTGCTTGTCCCCAACCAAATGAGCTTTTCTACCTAGACAATAGTAATATCGGGGGCATTTAACTTACTCTTTAAAGCTATTCGTGGCACAACCAATTAGACCTCGTAACTAAAAGCATGGAAATTATACACTAGCACCTCACAATAAGTGTTTGGATTCTCTCTTTCTCTCGGGTGTATAATGAATTACAACAATATGGGAAACGAAAAATTTAACACTCATTACATGCCATAGCATACAAATTACCATAGGCTTGATAAAGGATCAAACCTCCACCGTTAGGCGTAAGTACTAAAAGTTACTATCAAAGAGGTCTTTAAAGGGTTGTGGGGTGTAGGTGTAATATGATAAACATGAAAACGGAAATGGATGGGTAATATTTGAGGAGTAACTTTTTGGGTGAATTTAGGGTGAAGTGGTGAGCTAATTATTTATAAGAATACACGCTGATTTGGTTGCTAAGCCAAAGACTCGACCACTTGGACAAAGATATACAAACTCTACACAACTTTACATCAAACTCTTTCTTTTTCTTTTTTTTCATAACATCACTTGGGGTTTATAGATACACCCCTACACTTGAGCTTTTACATACTCGATACATGAACTAATCTAATGACCCGAATTGAGGTGGATCAAAATAACATGGAGATTATCCAACAAACATATGGGGGTATTGACTTAACTTTTCTTCCCCATTCTTCCGCAAAATAAATACTACCATGAATCCCAATCGTCCCAAAACTGTATTTACAAGGATAAAGACTTAGCAACCGTGTACTCAAATAATTAACTTGGGTTAAACAATAATGTACTAAAAACGAGTACATACAAGGTAGGCTAAGGCGATTTGGGTGTAACAATTGGTTTAAGGGTTTACAATGCTCTTCATTAACAATCCGGAGTCCACCGAAAAATTACGAGAACCGTGAAAAGGAAAGGCTCGAAGGGTTTCACTAGGGGAATCATGCACTAAAAATGAGTGCATGGCAAGGCTGTGGGATAGTTATATGATTGAGGTGACCATAATAACAATTACAGGTTTAAAACATAGGTTAATCCTAGTGCCTCTTATCATTTATCAAATCCTAATACTCACTATGCGGTCTCGAGATGCATCACTAAAGCAAGTTTTAGAATTTAATACACTACCGGTACACTCTTAATTTAAAAACAATACTAATGCTCCAAAAAAGGTGACAAAATCACACATGCACGATCACATCCAAGAACGCGACACACACAATTGCTCTTTCCTTAACTCGAGAAAGCTAAAAGGATAAATTATCTTAGGTATCAAAGATGGATACCTGAATTCCTAAATATCTAGGGGTGGAATTTTTTTGAGTGGCAGGGTTTTTTGCTAATCATATCATTCCCCATTCAATAAGACACTACTAGTACTTAGTTTCACTGGTATATGCCATAATATTTTTTAAATTTAGGTCAAAATTACCTTCAACACTATGTTTCGATATATTACTCATCATTTTAAGGACAAAGCAAAGACAAATGAAAGAATTATTTCTGAGGCTTTTATTTCCCCCTACACTTATCATGAACACTGTCCCCAATGTTCCATAAAGTACCCGTAAACGAATAAAGAGAAAAGAAAAAGTGCGAAAGAAACTAGTACTCCCCCGATTTTGCTCAATGCTGAAGAAGAAACAAATGATTCTGGCTAAATCGTCATCCAAGAATTGTCCACATGAAACTCCTAATAACTTCCAGGCTTCTCCTCATCAAATATAACCTAAAAATCAAAGACAAGATACAACTATACCTAGCATAAAATCGGTCGAATGATAAATACAACTATATAATTTAGGGTTTTTGACTATACGAAAACAAATAAAGGATATGATGAATGTGTTATTGTAACTGTGGTTTCCTGCAGGTTTTAAGTAAATTACAAATTCCAGATTTTATACAAAATTTTCAAAATAAAATAAAAAAAATACGAATTTTACTGTAGCAGGGTGGCGACGCCTTCAGGAAAATTCCTAACGCCGTCTCCACGTGCTGTAAAGGAAAAAATTATTTTCTTGAAAAATTTTTGCACGCAAGTCACATTAGTATTTCCTGCAAAAACCACAGAATTTATTAACACAATCATATGACTCAAACAAATACACAAGACGCGAATTAATCTAAATTATTTTTTAACATGTTTGAAATAGTTCTTATAAACCGGATATTTCCCCTACACTTATTATGCAAAATACTTTTGTTTGAGATTAAGACGAGGTTAAAATCAAAACATAGCATGATTACACAATTTATTTTCAAACAATTAAAATAAATAATAAAGAATTAAAACACGCATGCCACACCTAAATTGCAAGAAATTAAAAGATTGGGTTGCCTCCCAATAAGCGCTTTTGTTTATTAGAGAGTTTTTTAGCTAGACTCGGAGTCCTATTCCTTACGTAACTCCTCCTTGGTTGTTCACATCACTTTTACTATTTTTGGAAACATAATTCTTTTTGTTAAACAACTTATTTCTCCATTGATTAAATTCCAACTCTTTCTCACGATGGAACTTGATTCTTTCTTCCCATTCTAAAATGCGCACATTTATGATGCTTAATGGGTCTACTTTATCATCTTCTCTTTATTCGAATTTGCAAAAGAACCCGGGACATTTGTAAAAATTAACCTTTCTCTTGCCAGATTTTAAAGTTATTGCTCCTTTGTCGAACTTAATTTCAGCTTTAGCCGTCGTTAAAAATGGCGTTCCAAGGATGAATGTCTTTTTCTTATCTTCATTAATGTCTAAGATTACGAAATCCACAGGGAATACGAAACAGGCTATTACTTTACCATTCTTTAAAATTTACACTCGAGAATAGAGCATAAAAGATAGATATGTGATTGACTAGCTAAGGAGAGTCTAATGTCGGTTTCTACAGGCTTCTCATCGATCAACCTATTGTAAGTAGATAAAGGCATGACGTTCACGTCGGATCCTTAGTCAACTAAGGCATCCATATATTTTAATCCTCCAACGTTGCATGGTATCACAAAGTTTCGTCCCATATCTACTTTTTTGTTATCATTTTCTTAAGCATTACTTTGCGCATGGGTTCTTTGGGAAGTGAATGGTAATCCTCACACTCCATCTTTCCTAATTGCATTGCTAGCAAAGAATCATTGAACCTTTGATTTTCTACGAGACCCTCTATTAACTCTCTATTTATTTTATGCTTAAAGTAGTGGCTAACAGGTTGTAGCTCATAAGGCTCTATTATTTTTCTAAAGTAGTGGCTAACAGGTTGTAGCTCATAAGGCTCTATTATTTTTCTTTCTTCACCTAAGGGTTCCTTGTTTGCGATCCTAATCGGTTCCTCAATACTACGTTTCTCCTGTTCGATAATGTTTTTATCAATAACCTCATTATTTTCCTTAACTTTTTCACTTTCAATCCTACAAAGAGAGATGGAATTGACATTCTTAGTTATGGGATTCCTGATTTCTTCTTTAACTAGCACCTTTTTCGGCATTGTGCTTGACGTTAGTTCTTTTAGGAGTCCAAACATTTCAGCCGTTCTTCCATTAATCCGATCTCTTTGCTTAAAGATGGCTTTCTCGAATCTTTCAATTCTTTTCGCATATGAAGCCATGTATTCTTGCATGCGGGCTTCAAAACTAGGCTCGAGTTCCCTTGGTTGTGGCTTTGATAGACTCGCTGGAATGAGAAAGGAGTTTTTCGTGATGGTTGATTAAGGTTTGTGATTGAGGAGTGGAGGAAACCACATTGGCGTAAGCTTGAGGGACGTGTTTCGGGCTTGCTTTTAGTCCTTTCATCAAGTAGTTTATTTGGTCTTCAAGCTCAAGTAGTCGCCGGTCGGGCCTTTTTTGTGTGTCTTTGGGCAAAGAGATTACCTTGACTAGTTTAGCAAAATCTCTTGGGTCATTCTAACTTTCGTTGTCATAGAGGGCAAGCTCCTCCAATAATGCCCAAGATTCTTCATCGTTTCTATCACGTAACTTACCATCGACCGCCTGATCGATGGTTCGTCTTGTGATGGGATTGACATGGTCATAAAAATTTGGATTTGGAGCCAAAGATTGATACCATGATGAGGGACATTTTGGACTAAATCCTTGAAACGAGTCCATGCTTCAGAGAGAGATTCACCTTGGTGTTGTTAGAACATCAAGATGTCATTGCGAAGTTTAGAAGTCCTTCCCGGTGGAAAGAATTGAGCAAGGAAATGGTTAGTGAGATCCTCCCAAGTGGAGATAGATCTCACGGGGAGACGCTCAAGCTAATTGCTAGCTTGATCTCGAAGGGAAAATTAAAATAAACACAGGCGCGTCCTTTTCCTATTGTCACCATTAAGGTCAAGTGAGTCCATAAGTTTTAAGAAATCCTTAAGGTCTTGATTTGGATCCTTGGACTGAAGTCCGTGGAATGAGTTGCACCAACCGGATGATGTCAAATCGAAGAGGCACCACATTGTTCCCACCGGGGATCTCAATGGTGCTTTGGTAACCCTCATGGCTAGGTTTGGAGTAATCTCCTAAGGTACGGCGTGGATTTTTATTTTCCATGAAGGTCAACAAAAAGATTTACAAAACAAAGGGCACAAAGAAAATATAGACTACAAGAAAGCTAATAACAGGAAAATAAAAATCTCACTTGAAAAGATTTAAGCGAGTAGACCTAAGCTAAATAAAATCCGAAACCTAGACTATTCCTCGGCAGCAGCGCCAAAAACTTTGATGAGGTGGTAAAACTTCACTAAGTTTACAACTCCCTGGGCAGTGTACCTAACCGTTGTAGTGTAGTATAGGCAAGGCACAGGGGTTGTTATCGTTCTCTAGGGGAATAGCATGTGAAGGTTCAAACTAGATGTAATTAAGGTCTACAGGTTGAAAGAAGAATATTTTTGTATTTTTATATTTTATGAAAGCAATTTAAATCTCGGGTTTAAAGGGGGCTTGTTTTAAACTAATTATTTAATAATTAAACTAAATCTAATGTGGAGAATTCGTACGATAAAAGAGAAGTGTTTACTTAATCATGCATGATCCTTAGTATGCTTCTCCTAACTCTATTACCTTGTCACACTTGAGAAGTATGTGTAAGTATTTCCGAAAAACATGACAAATTACACGAAAACGCCGTCTATGTGATACCTTGCTAGGGAAACGCACAAGTAAGGTAGTATGAAGACTGTTACAAGGTCCCTAGGGAGATAGACGCGCATTAAAATACTTAAAGGGGATCATCCATAGATGGGTAAGGTAGTATGAAGACTATTACCGATGAAATCCTTTCTACACAATCATGCCACTCTAGATCTTTGATACACTTAAGTAACTAGGGTTCTAGAGTCTAAACATGCACACACATCAATCAAGAAGCAATATTATTAGGATCTACATACCAATTTACATGCAATAATAAGCAAACACTAATGAGATCTAGCCTAGCATGTTAAAGATATGTTGATTGTGTCGTCGTGTAGGTGTATTTTATGATAGTTCAAGTTTTAAATTTATATTTTTCCGACTTTACCTAAAACAACACGTTAACGGGTAGTGTACCCGGTCAGATAGAGTTTTGTGGTAAGTAGGGTCTCGATCACTAAGAGCGAGAACTAATCTTTTATTTTATCAATATTTTGGTTAACTAAACTAAGTTAATTTAAACTATGTTAATTCTATTCTACGTTAAACCTATGCTAAACCTATGTTAATCCTAATTCTAACAGATAAAGGGGGGTTTTCAGCCTGGGAGACTGGCACAGGTTTGTGGTGATTTAGATCTACTTACGACACAATAACACACGCAAGCAGACAGACAAAAGATAGAAGAGCGGTCTAGCAAAATATAAGAAAACTGTATTAACCATGATTAATCCAATTAGAAAGTTAGTTTGTTTATTTAGTGCAATAAATGCTTATCTCGAGGCGGCATATCATTCTTAAGACTTAGGCATTACTTCTTCCTAAGACCTAGACACGTAGAATTCTGTCACAAATAAACGCATCCTCATAAAGCATCCTATTTGGTGATTATAATCTATCTTAGGGATTAAAGCAATGATGATCTTGTTAAACCCTAGCTCATAGAGACTTTACCCACTTACTGCTTAATGGAAATTTATATACTAGTAGTCCACTAGACAAGTCTTTACCAATTGATTAAGAATGTACTCGTTGATCCCAAGGGTCACCTACCGGTCCAACTAAGCTCACTAATCTAAAGGCGAAGATAGGTCATTATTTGTGATCCTATTGGTCTAGATATATAAATCACTATATGGAGAGCCATCCCGACATCTAGCTAACGTGGTCGGTATCACTAGGTCCAGTTGAATGATAGGTCGCATACAAAAGCACGTAAACAAGTATAAATTGATAAACATAAACAAGCAATCAACAATAAATTAAGCATTCAAGATAAACAAACCAAACATTTAAATCTTCATAATAATGGCTAATACCCAAGGGTATTAGCCCTCAAACGTCATAATCAATACAAGAGTAATAATCCAACCAAGGTAAACTAACCGAGTTAAATGAATGATACCGAAAATCAAACGATTACTAGAGTATAGGAGATTACAAAGTGTTTCCTATGGAATTAGTAGCTTTGCTTGACCTCTTCTGCTCTTCTTGTCTTCTGAAAATTGACTTTTGTGGTTAAGGTATCGAAAATATGATCAAGCACACTAAAAACATTTTTAGGTTTTCTATTTATAGGGTTTGGAATTTGGTCGATACGGCGTATCGAAAGTCTTGGATACGGCGTATCAGGGGTTTCTTGGAGTAGGGACCACGTTTGATATCATCCAGTATATTGTATTACTTTAAATTGAATACGACGTATAGACTCCTTGATACGGCGTATTGGTCTTGAAGTCTTCGTGGGTTCTTGTTAGGCACAGGTACGCCGTATCTTCCTTGATGGATACGGCGTATAGGATGTCAGAACAGTTTCTTCATATTTCTTCGTTTAAGCTCCAGAATGCGTGCCGTTTTTCTAATCTTCACCAAGTACTCCATAATTATTGCAATTCTCAAATACAAATGATTAAGTAACAATTCTTGCAATAATCATACAAAATGGGTTATTTACATGGGATAATTGATGCTATAAAAGTAAGGTTATTTGATGTCATCATATGTAAATGTAACACCCCCAAAATCACAACGCAGCGAAATACCACTTGGGGTGCTACTTCATAACATAAAGTACAAGTTACAGAAAATGACTCTAAGTGAGACGTTTTGAAAAGTCAACCATTCGCTAATTTTTATAAAATATCAAAGTTGCAACAGGTCCCATTTAAATGCAATAGAAAAACATTTTTAAAACGTTTGTCGAATGGTACTCAAATTATAAAGCCTTCAAAAATATATCCGCGCGACTCGAATGCTCCCAATGGTCAGCTAGCAATATAATAACCTGAGAAAATACATGCAAAAACGTCAACAATAATGTTGGTGAATTCATAGGTTTAAGTAAAAGAAGTATTGAAATAATTCAAGTAACATTTCAGTAAGAAAAGTAGCGTTACAACATTTCAAAGTATTATTTTCAAAATCCAAGTAGTGATTCAATAAATAGAGTGATATTCAGTAGTGGATCACAAGGTTCAAGTTCAGCCAGCGACAGTGCAACGAATACATTGTCAAGTAACAGAATATTACATTATCGCATTAAGCTCATGACACTGAAGCCTTAATCACAGCATATATCTTTTCATATGCTCACAAATTTGCCCATGCGTTAGGTATTATTGCCATTTACATAAGGAGATTCTTAATACAATGTCCGTTACAGAGTGTTCACGCCATGGATACATAATCCTGACGGTTGAATAGATCTATTTATTGTATTCAGCGCTTACCCATCATAGGTAATTAACAGTTCATGAAATTCAGGGCCTTTTAACAATAGGTACTCATGCGAATAATCTCATAATCGGGTCAAGCATACCCTTCAGCACTTGAGTCTATTTAAAAAAAGTAATGTGTTCAAAACTTACAGTTTTGTAGATAGATATATAATGATCTCAAATCATGTAGTAAGCAAATCAAGCTTTAATAAATTCATGAGAAGCAAACTTGTTATCCTTATGTTTTAGAAAGTCTAGAGTACTGCAAGTTAAAAGCTTTCGTAAAAGGTAACTCATGTAACGCTTATGTAGTTAGAAATCAATGAGGTTTTTTATGGTAAAACGAGGCCTGTATTCTCACCCGGAAAACAGTTATGAAAAACCCATTAAAAGAGAAAATGTGGGGCTATGGGAACTCACCGAGAAGCAATGAAGTCGTAAGTACTGAAGTCAGATAAGGGATGGGCGTGACACCACGGTCACTTTAAGTACCACCAGAAAGAATGGTGACTTGTTAAAAGAAATAAAATGCACACGATGAAAACAACCAAAAGATCCAATAAAGAAATCATGATCATGATATGGCGTTCTAATTACTTTTAACCAAGTGAGATTTGAACAAACATCCCTTTAGGACCTGATCTAATACACCTTAAAGTATAAACCCACTTATATCACTTATTTACCTATTTTATAAAATCCATTATACTCATTAAACCGTTTAAAGCAATTCGATACTATACAATTCTGCACTTACGCCGACTTAATGGACCTATATCTCAAAATCCGTAATAGGTATAAACATGAGGTTTTCGCCTCAATCCAGCTTAATGAACCTAGTTTACTGAGGTTACAAGGAAAATAACCCAAAATGTTCAGATCCTAAGTGGAATTATCATTTTACCTTCGTTTGCCAAAACTGATATTAAAACGTTTTCCCGCTCCACCGTTTTTAGGATAATTCCCATTTTATAATTTCGTTTGACCCAAAACGAAAGCCCATGTTTAAATTTATCTAAATACTACAGGTTTGAATTGGAAAATGGGGCACTTAATATGAAAAGATTTGGACTTATATTCATTTGAAAATCTGGGCATAATTTAGGGTCAATTTAGCTGTTTTAGTCGTAACTCATTCACCCGGAATGGTTACGGATTTATCAAAAGAACCACATGGTCCTCATATATTTTACCCTTCACCCATGTCAAAACCCAATAGCCTTCAAGTAAAATAAATTCATTAAGCCTAACTATTTGCATTACAAATTCTGGGTACACACTAAGTTTGTTTCCACGGTTTTGGTCGTATCTTGACCATCCGGAAGAGTTGGCGTTCCATCCAACTCGCCACTAGGATCTGAGATATTAAAATATTCATTCATGTAAATAATCAGCAGGCTTTAGACCAAAATTTCCCCATTAAAACACAAACTATCTATAGGTCACGTATTTGGACTAGTTTCACTAATTTGGGCGTATCTAACTCATCCGGAGGAGATACGACTCCATCCAATTCACTATATGGACCTGAGATTATAATTTATCCATTTATGTAAAGATACAATAGGATCTAAGCCAAAAATATTCCATAATGTGTCAAACTATCTGCACTAAGTTTCCTAAGTGCCGATAAAATTAGTTTCACTAATTCGATCATATCTTGGTCATCGAGAGGAGTTATGGCTCCATCCAAAGCACCACATACACCTTGTATGTTGCTCTACCCTACACAGTCATAAAATTACAGGCCTTAAGCCAAAAATTATTTGTCATCACACCAACAACCTGCTGTCCTAAAATTATCAATACCAATCCGCTTCCAAAATCCAATCTATCCTAATTTATAACCATCCTAAGCTAAAACCTATCGCCCTATCACTTTCACAATCATCCAATAACATGCATGCATCATATTGTTTAGAAATCAAAAAAATTAAATAAACCCATGAGTTAAAAATAATAATTAAACAAGAAATTAGGGCTTACGTAGCAACAGTTGATGAAGAAAACGAACCAAACACCCCTTAGGGTTCGGCCTAGATCGAACCATGAGAGAAACCAAAATCAAAACTTCCTTTGATTTTGCCGAAACCAAACACACCCTTAATTAACCAAACCCTAACTTTTTATTAATCAAAACCTTGCAATATCCTCTGTTTTTATACCCTTGATGCCTAGATTATACCTAAAATCAATAGAATTCTTCAAAAACCAAAAACCTTAAAAAAGCCTTGAATGTTGATTAATCTTGAAAAGAATGATAAGGATAAATGTAGGAATAATATTGGAGTGATTAGAATTGATTTGGGAATTTTTGATGATGATCTTGGTGGTGGTGGATGTGGTTCGACGAGAGCAGGAAGAGAGGGAGAGCAGACTGAATTTTTGGTTTATTGTGTATGTTATGATTTTAAAAGGAATGAAACATTATATTTATGGAACCAATATCTAGCCCTCCTAATTTATATCGACCCAAAATAAAATACAAGGATGTTTATTTGGGCTTCATAGCCAGCCAATTTGGCCTTGGGCTTTAGTTTGTTTATATTTTTTTTGTAAAAATTTGTACCATGGTATCTTGTGCTAAAACATTTAGTTAAAGTGCTAAAAGTGTAAAAATACTATCTTTTTGACACGGTTTTGGCAAAACGCGGGAAAAGGTCAGGAAATACTAAAATTAAAATAATTAAGCTTTCGGAGTTAAAATAATTAGCCTTCAAGTCAAATAAAATTTGTTACAAGCCTAACTATCTGCATTACAAATTCTGGGTACACACTAAGTTTATTTCCACGGTTTTGGTCGTATCTCGACCATCCAAAAAAGTTGGCCTTCCATCCAACTCGTCACTAGGACCTGAGATATTAACCTATTCATTCATGTAAATAACCAGTAGGCTTTAAACCAAAATGTCCCCATTAAAACACAAACTATTTGTAGGTCACCTATTTGGACTAGTTTCACTAATTTGGGCGTATCTAACTCATTCGGAGGAGATACGACTCCATCCAATTCACCATATGGACCTCAGATTATAATATATCCATTTATGTAAAGATACCGTAGGCTCTAAGCCAAAAATATTCCATAATGTGTCAAAATATCTGCACTAAATTTCCTAAGTGCCGATAAAATTAGTTTCACTAATTCGATCATATCTTGGTCATTCGGAGGAGTTATGGCTCTATCCAAATCACCACATACACCTTGTATGTTGCTCTACCCAACAAAGTTATAAAATCACATACCTTAAGCCAAAAACTATTTTGCATCACACCAACAACCTGTTGTCCTAAAATTATCAATACCAATCCGCTTCCAAAATCTAACCTATCCTAATTTATAACCATCCTAAGCTACAACCTATCGCCATATCACTTTCACAATCATCCAATAACATGAATGCATCATATTTTCTAGAAATCAAACAAATTAAATAAACCCATGAATTAAAAATAACAATAAAACAAGAGATTAGGGCTTACGTAGCAACAATTGAAGAAGAAAATGAAACAAACACCCTCTTAGGGTTCGGCCTAGATCGAACCATGAGAAAAACCAAAATCAAAACTTCCTTTGGTTTTGCCGAAACCAAAAACACCCTTAATTAACCAAACCCTAACTTTTTATTAATCAAAACCTTACAATATCTCTTGTTTTTATACCCTTGATGCCTAGATTATACCCAAAATCAATAGAATTCTTCAAAAACCAAAAACCTTGAAAAAGCCTTGCATGTTGATTAATCTTGAAAAGAATGATAAGGATTAATGTAGGAATGACATTTTTTTGGGTAAAGGGTTTTACCCTAGTAAATATATTAACCAAAAAACAGTTAAGTACATGGAATGTGGCTGGAGTACCACATTAACCTCAAGCTACAGACAGCTTGATAAACTAGTGTTTATGACATGCCATAAACACAAACTAAGCCTAGAAATGCATTACATAACAATATGGCCAACTAAGCTAGACATGAACCAAGATGAGAACATGAAATCCAGCGAGCATCCCGCAAACAAGCAGCAACACAATAGGAGCGAAGACGATCCAGGAGAGTCTGCCTCCTTAAAAAACCTTACCAAGAAAAACCGAGTGGGAAAAACCCTGGATAAGGAAAAAAGAGTACAACCCTCACCTGGAACTCCTATCATGATCAAAACAAGAGCTTGGAATCTTCCATTGGTCAAGCATCAAACGAGACCCGATAGTTATCTTCTTGAACTTGAAAGTAACAAGCTTCATCCGCACCAAAGAAGTAATAAGTTGAACAATCTAATCCGCAATCGACTTCTTCTTTTTAAACAATCTTGAATTCCGTTCATTCCATAAGCAATAAGTCATAGTGGCAAGAACAATCCGAGAGATAACATTAGAAAGCGAGGATCCCTTGGATAGAATAAGAAATGCAAGAACATCTACAAAGCGAGGAGGCACAGAAGACATGCCAGTAAATGCACGAACCTGAAACCAAACCTGAGAAGCGAATGAGCATTCAAAAAATAAATGAGAGTGAGAATCAGGAACCAGTTCGCACAAGGGGCATCTAAGCAGGTTTAAGTCGATATTAGGACCGACATCCCATTGCCGCAACCTATCTTGAGTCTTCAGCTTCTCCTTAATCACGAGCCACATATGTAAAGCATGTCGAGGGATACAATGAGGAAACCAAACAACATGATACCAATCAACAACATCAGCTCTCAACTGAAGAGAACTCCAGCAACCGAGAAGCGATGAAATACCCCATGAACATCATGCCAAACAATTACATCATCTAAGCCATTAGTAAAGTCCGGAACACGAATATTAACAACATTCGGAAATCTAGCCGACCAATCGTGAGGCCATCTCCAAGAACCATTAGAAACAAGATCACTAACCGTATTCGAAAGAGAAAAGTCAGAATGAACAATGTTTCTAACCGTAAGCATATCACGAAGAGGGCAAGAATCAGCCCATCTATCAAACCACATAGAAGTAGACCTCCCATTATTAATCTTATGCCAAATGAAAGGTCGAATACAAGACCAAATTTAAAGAAGCTTTCGCCAACCCCAACTTACATTACCCAAGCACGGAACATCCCAAAAGCTCCTACCCTTTAGTTTATACGAATGGATCCATTGAACCCATAGAGACTCTTTATTAATCACAATACACCATACATGGGTAGTCATAAAAGTAACATTAAAGTCATCCAATCTGCGAATTCTTAATCTGCCTTCACAATGAGGCAAATAAACAGCCTCCCAAGCCACTTTAGCCTTGCCTTTCTTCATCTCCCCTTGGCACCATAAGAAACCCATCAAAAGTTGTTCTAATTTATGAATAATTCGAACAAGAAGGATAAAAACCGAAGCCCAATAGATATGCATGGAAGATAAGATAGATCTTTCAAGTTGAAGTCAACCAGCAAGTGATAGGAATTTATTCCTCCAATCATTCACCCGACTTTTAAGCTTTTCAACAAGAACCTTACAATCATGATACAGAAGCCTGGACGAGATAAGAGGAACACCAAGGTATTTAACTAGTAGTGTACCTTCAGAAAACGGCATAGAACTAAGAATACTAGCCTTCAAAGCATTCAGAACATAACAAAAGAAAGCAGTGCTCTTAAGAATACTTAGGACAAGTCCTGAAACATTTTTAAATTCCTCCAAGGCATCAATAATAACCTAAACAGAATTAGGATGAACCCTAGCAAACAAGAAAAGGTCATCTGTAAAACAGAGGTTAACAATATGCTGCTGTTCATAAAGATGATGGTACTGAAAGTCCTCTGTGATTTGCACTCTACGCTGCAAGATAAGAGTTAAAATCTCCATAACTAATGTAAATAAGTATGGGGACAAGGGGTCACCTTGTCTTAACCCACGCTTACCATTAAACCAGCCATACATGTCTCCATTGATACAAACAGAATAGGATGTAGTAGAGACGCATACCATAATCCACTCTACCATAGTAAGATGAAAACCAAAACCCACTAAAATGGATCTAAGAAATCTCCAATCAACCGTGTCATAAGCCTTCTGAATGTCAACTTTGAACGCACATCTCGGAGGACCTCGTTTACGATGGTAATTGTGCATAAGCTCTTGTGTAAGCAAGATATTATCCGAAATCCAACAACCCGAGACAAATGTAGGAATGATATTGGAGTGATTAGAATTGATTTGGGAATTTTTGGTAATGATCTTAGTGGTGGTGGATGTGGTTCGATGAGAGCAGGAAGAGAGGGATAGCAGACCAAATTTTTGGTAAACTGTGTATGTTATGATTTTAAAAGGAATGAAACATTATATTTATGAAACCAATATCTAGCCCTCCTAATTTATATCGACACAAAATAAAATACAAGGATGTTTGTTTGGGCTTCATAGCCGGCCAATATGGCCTTGGTCTTTAGTTTGTTTATATTTTTTTTTATAAAAATTTGTACCATGGTATCTTGTACTACAACATTTAGTTAAAGTGCTAAAAGTGTAAAAATACTATCTTTTTGATACGGTTTCGGCAAAATGCGGGAAAAGGTCGAGAAATAATAAAATAAAATTAATTAAGCTTCCGGAGTTAAAATATAAAATTATCGATTTCTCAAACGTTAAAACGGATAAATATTCTAAGCACGACGCGTAAATAGCTAAAACGACGATTTTTACTAAATCGGCTAAAAATAATAATATAAATTCTATAAAAATTAGAAAATAGAATTAAAGCTCGGTTAAATTATTGATCTTAAATCCGAATTGTTACATTAAAGCACAATAACCAATCAAACAATAAGAAATATTGAAAGATTAAAGGATAAAAAAACTTCACTATATTGAAACAAGCGATTAAGGAAGGTACAAAAGGGTTAGGAAACCCTAAAATACTCCCAAGTCAGCTACAAATCGTTCTCTACCAAACTCCACCCTAATATGCTATATAAAACCTAAAATCGAGTTTGTATTTATAAGAAAACGATCCGCGACGGCGTCGCAATTAATCCTGACTCTGTCGCGCCGTAAATCTTCTTAGGGTTTCTTTATGTCGGCTACAATCTAGACGTCGTCACAATTTCTCTGACGTGGCCGCTTAATAATCCAAACGGCGTCGCAAGTATTCCTGACGCTGTCCCCACCTTCTGTGAGTAATTCTTCAAGCCTTCTTTTATGTAAAGTTGTACTCTTGTCCTGTTTCTTCCAAAATAGAGCCCAAGTCACGTGTATTTCCTCCAAATGTCTTCCAAGTGCTAAAAATGCAAAAATAAATGATTAAGCACATAGTTTAAGCATTTTTGCATGATTATAGGGGTTAAATGACCCTGAAAAAGTGTATAAAATTACACCTCATCGTCCACTTATGTTATATATTAGTCTTTAAAATGGGCAACTTGACACACATAGTAAAGCAATGATTAGACTTAAGTTAAAAATAGTTTTTAACTTGTGCTATGAAGGATGAATGCATGCTTCCTCGTACACACTTTTTGATCACGTATTCATCAAAATTTATACCCGTCACAAATTTAAGTCATGCCGTCTAATTATTAAGATCACTTACAATTACCTTCACACTACGTGAGACGTAGGTGAATTGTAACCCAAGGTGATTATTCTTTATGTGTGAGACCTAGACATATTTTCACATGTTCTCAAATTGGATGACTTAATCGAGTTAAGTAGGTGAGACCTTAACCCGAGGAAAGGATGGGACTAAACACGCCAGCTTGACATTAGTAGCTCGTTCACTAGTGCCATGAGTCCCATACGGTCTAAGAATTACACATGTATTGCAATTGGTGAACGTCACCTACCTATTGAATCTACCATTGCTAGCAGATCAACTGATGTGATGGTGGAACCTTAATGAGGATCTTAGCCTTTTTGTAAAATTAATTGTTTTAATATTGTAAACTTGGGTAGTTAATTTTAAAAGGATTAATTATTAAAAATACTAAACTTTTGAACTTTATTTTGTAGATGGAAACAAATCAAACCACAAACAACAACTCAATCAGGTCAATTCTCGACAAAGAGAAGTTGAATGGTAGCAACTTTTTGGACTGGTATCGCAACCTGAGGATTGTCCTCAAGAATGAACAAAAGTTGCACTGATACGTATAATTGGTTAAATTATTTTTACAAGTTTTAAATTTATAAAATTCAATTACCTATGGTCTACAACGCACTAACGGGCAGAGAACCTGATCGTGTGTAGTGTAGGATTCGTAAATCCGATGTCATCCCAAGAGCTTATGGGCGGTCTATTATTTAAGTTTAAAATCTGTCACGTTTTAAAAGCAGTTTAGAAGATTAATTTGCAAGAAAATAATTAACAGGAAGTGAAATGGTTTTACTTATCGATAGGAGAACTCGTGCTAGCCTGGTTAATCCCTATTAACGAAATGATTCCATTTCCTAGTGCAATGTCTAATTATCTTTTATGGTGGTTCTAATATTGACAGGCTCAATTGGTCATTGAAACCTGTCCTATGTATCCTATGATCTCTGGTCCCCGTTGGTCACGAACGTTGGGTATCCAGGGCACAGTGATTAACCCCCAACTATCCTAAAGAACTGTTTATAGCCAAAAATACCACTTCTCAGCTTAAACCCTCTTAAAAAGGTTCCCTGAGCTTTCTAAGTATCTAGATTACTATAGGCGATGATCTGGTCAATTTCTACACTAAGGAGAGATGCAACCCTATCCCTAGTACCATGTTAATCATTAATTGAACTGGTCCACCTACTATAATGCCTAACTCGATCTACATTACCATCAATACTACCAAAGTACAGGGATCAATCAACAGGCAATAAGGATATCCATAAACGATAATTCAACAGGAAATAAGAATAAAAAACATTAATAAAATCATAACAAGGCTAACACTCAAGGTGTTTAGCCAATCATAATGTAAATTACACAAATAATAATGAATAAAACAAAGATTGAATTAAACATAATGTTTGATACAAATTACTTGATGTTAGGCTAATAATGATGATAATCGGGACTGAATTCTTCCTTCGAAAGAGGTTGTTGAGTGCTATAAAACTCTTAGGTCGTCCCTTAAGATGGGAGGAAGAAGGAATGCCCAATATGCAGAAATTCAGCCTCTATTTATCGGCTTCGAACCAACTACGACGTATTGAGATGTAAAACTACGACTTAGTCAGCAAAAATACGTTGTTGTTGAGGTGTTGAACTACACCGTAGTTCATGATGTCATAAAAACTAAGTCGTAGTTGGGTGTAAAACTATGGCTATTGCATTTTATTGCTAAATTACGATTCTTCAGTTGTGATCCGACCTTAACTCAAAAAACAAAAGTTGTAGATATCACTTTCCTCGTTCCATGTCCACTTGAATCAAGGCTTCATTTCTTTACTTGATTCTTTCACGAGCCTTCCATAATAAACTCCAAATCATAAGTAAATAACTCCATAGGTATTTTATAAGTAGAAGCGTCTATCTTTCATGTCATTTCGTTCTAATGCCTTGATTAACCTGAACATGTAAATAGGAATGTTTTAAGTACTAAATTTATATTAAAAGTATATAAAAAAGGCAATAAACATAGGAATTTGATATAGAAAAGTATCAAATATTTGATGTCATCATACACCATCTGGAAGAGGCCTTACCTGAAGAGCCTCCTACTACTGCCACTGCTGCTGTTCACAATGCCTACACTCATAGGGATGTTGAACAACAAGAAGTAGCTTGTCTGATGCTGGTAAGCATGACCCCTGAGATCCAAAAGAAATTGGAGGACCGCAACGCATTTGAGATCCTACAGGAACTAAAAACAATGTTCCAACAACAGGCTGAGCAAGAATTATTTGAAACTGTCAAGGCATTTCATGCTTGCAAGTAGGAGGAAGACCAATATGTTAGCACTTATATGTTAAAGATAAAAGCATACTTGGACCAAATAGACTGCCTTGGCTATCCCATGCCTCTAGTTCTTGGGGTGAACTTGATTCTTACTTTACTCTTCAAGGACTATGACCGGTTCGTGCAGAACTATAATATGCACGACATGGGGAAGACCATACTTGAACTGTATGCCATGCTGAAACTTATAGAGAAAGGTATACCCAAGAAAGCTTATGTTGTCCTAGGAATAAGGCAAGGTTAAATCCAGAAACCTAAATCACAAGCACGAGGCAAGGGAAAGAACTAGGGCAAGGGCAAGAGTAAGTTAGCTTACGACCTCAGGCACAAGATCCCCTCACCTACTAAAAAGGAGCATCCTGCTAAGGACATAAAGTGTCACCACTATCACAACCTTGGACATTGGAAGAGGAACTTCCCTCTCTATTTGGAAGAGTTGAAGAAGAACAAAGCCAACACGTCTAGCACATCAGGTATCTTCACTATAGAGCTATACTTATTTCCTAAAACTAATTTATAGATTTATGACACTAGTTGTGGTGCTCACATTTGTAATACAATTTAGGGGGTTAGGGGAATTCAGAAGTTGAATAAAGGTGCTTTGGATCTGTATGTTGTCAATGGCAACCGTGCAGTTGTCGAAGCCATAAGGAGCTTTGATCTTATCCTCCCTAGTGGAACAGTTCTTGTACTAGACAATTTTCATTTTGCTCCCTCTATTACTAGAGGGGTTATTTCACTTTTACGTTTATGGGATAATGGTTTTCTTCATAAATTTACGGATTATGGTGCCATTTCAGTTTCTAAGGATAATTTATTTTATTTTAATGCTATTCCACGTGATGGTATTTTTGAGATTGATATGCATAATTATGTATCTAATGAATGTTCTATTTACACATGTAGCAACAAGAAATCCAAGCACAACTTGGATTCTACTTTTTTATGGCGTTGTCATCTTGGCCATATAAACAAGAAACGCATTGTGAAGCTGCAACACGATGGGCTTCTTAAGTCAATTGATGATGAATCTTTTGACGTATGCGTATCTTGTATATCTGGTAAGATGGCAAGAAAGCCTTTCACTCATGCAAGTAAAAGGGTTAATGATCTACTTGGACTTATACATAGTGATGTATGTGGCCCATTTAGAACAACGTCTTGAGAAGGTGCTAACTACTATGTTACTTTTACTAACGACTTTAGTAGATATGGTTATGTTTACTTGATTAAACATAAACATGAAGTCTTTGAAATGTTCAAGACATTCTAAAACAAAGTAGAAAATCAACTCGTAAAGACTATAAAAGTGCTTCGATCTGATTGAGGAGGCGAGTATTTAAGTCAAGAGTTCTTAGATCATTTAAGGAGTCATGGGATTATCTCACAACTTACCCCTCCCTACACACCACAACATAATGGTGTAGCCTAGAGGAGAAATTGAACTTTGCTTGACTTGGTTTGATCCATGATGAGTCTAACCACTTTGCCAATGTCCTTTTGGGGCTATGCTCTAGAGTCTCCTGCATGCATACTCAATATGGTTCCAACAAAGAAGGTTGATAAAACACCATATGAAATATGGCACGGGAAAGTCCCAAATCTGTCTTATTTAAAAGTCTGAGGTTGTGAGGCTCTCGTCAAACGAGACACGCCAAACAAACTTAAATCCAGATCCATCAAGTGCATCTTCGTAGGATACCAAAAGGAAATGATGGGTTACTACTTCTACTACCCAACTGTGAATAAAATTTTTGTTGCTTGGTATGCTGAGTTTTTTGAGAATAGTCTCATCTCACAAGAAGCAAATGGGAGCACTATAGACTTTGATTAAATTCAAAGTGAAGACGCACAACCTTCTGAGAACACTAACGAACATCAACCTGAGGCCGAACATGATGATGTCGAACCTCAAACTGATGTAAATCTCATTCGTAGATCCGCAAGGATACCTCAAGCACCTGAACGATATGGTTTTTATGTCGATACTGAGGAACATGAGTTAGGGGATCATGGTGAACCCCCACCCATCGAGCTACATTGTCGAATCTTGAATTCCTTAAATGGCTTGAAGCTGTGAACGCGAAAATGCAATCCATGAAAGACAACTAAGTCTGGAACTTAGTTGATCTTCCTCATAACTGTAAGACTGTTGGGACTAATTGGCTCTTCAAGAAGAAGACCGATATGGATGGCAATATACATACCTATAAAGCTCGTCTTGTAGCAAAATGTTTCACTCAAACCTACATGGTTGACTATGAAGAAACCTTCTCGCCTGTTGCAGACATCAAAGCTATTAGGACTCTTATAGACATAACAACATTTTTTTTTGGTAAAAGGGAATGAGTACCCCGGTAAAATATAATAAACACCCAAAAACTATTAAGAACACTGGAATGTGACTGACATAACAACATTTTATGACTATGAGATTTGGCAAATGGATGTCAAGACCACCTTCTTAAATGGTCGCCTAAATGAAGACGTTTATATGGTGCAACCTGAGGGGATTGTGAATCCTAAGCATCCTAGCCGAGTATGCAAGCTTCAAAGATCCATTTATGGACTAAAGCAAGCTTCTAGGAGCTAGAACAAGAGATTTATGAGGAGATAAAAAGTATGGTTTCACTCAAAATCTTAATGAGCCATGTGTATGTATGAGAGATAGTTGAAGTATCATCGTTTTCCTAATCTTATATGTCGATGACATATTGCTTATGGGAAACAACATTCCAATGCTACAAGATGTAAAATCCTGGCTTGGAAAGTGTTTTTCCATGAAAGACTTAGGTGAAGCGGCATACATTCTAGGAATCAAGATATATCGAGATAGATTAAAGCGGTTAATCGGTTTAAGTCAAAATGCATACATTGACAAAATCTTAAAACAACTTAAGATGGATGCTTCCAAACGTGGAAATATTCCAATGCAACCCAATGTAGACTTGAGTAAGACTCAAGGACCCTCCACACCTGCTGAGGTGAAGCAAATGAAAGGAGTGCCTTATGCTTCTACTATAGGTTCTATCATGTATGCGGTGAGGTGCACTAGACCTGATGTAGCGTTCTCTCAGAACCTAACGAGTAGATACCAACAAAATCCATGAGAAAGTCACTGGACTGCTGTAAAGAACATACTGAAGTATCTTCAAAATACTAAAGATATGTTTCTTGTTTATGGTGGTGATTCTACAACTGAGCTTAGTGTTACTTGCTACAATAACGCTGATTGGGAGACTGATAGGGATGACCTTCGATCTCAAATGGGGTATGTCTTTGTAATGAATGTAGGCGTTGTTGATTTGAAGAGTTCTAAGCAAAGCACTACTGCGATGTCTTCTACAGAAGCTGAATACATAGCTGCTTTTGAAGCTACAATAGAAGCAATTTGGATACGTAAATTCATTTTTGGGCTTGGCGTATAGTTGAAGCAACTTGGATACGTAAAATCATTTTGGGCTGGCGTTGTTTCCGCATAGCAATGATATATGCAAAGGAAAGTATTGGGTGAGCCCACCCAACTTGTTGCCCTAAGTAACCCTCAGCACCCCCGGAGTTCCAAAAAGGATTGCCAAACATTTTTGACAAAAATATCACTATATCCGAGAAGTCATTCAAGAAGGTGATATTCATATTCTCAAAGTTCATACAGATAACAACTTAGCTGATCTGTTTACAAAGCCAATGTCTTGTACCAAACATGTTTAGCATGTTAGGAACATTGGACTTAGACAGCTGGTAGTTTCATGTAGATTTATGTATTTTTAGTATTTGAATGAGATGTAAAACAATTTTTATTTCATAATGAATTGATATACTTGGTGTGATCATTTTAATTTTATATCAACTTTGTCCTATAATTGCATGTTTAAATCCATGAATAATTTATTTGTTCTAAACTGTCCATTGTTAGTTGATGATACGGGAGTATCATTGAATTAAGGCAAACGTGAGTGTTTTGGTCATATTCATCTAGCAAGAATATTAATGGATGATGCCGCCAAACTCATATGCTGTTCATTAGATGAACATTGGACTGACCCAACCTACGAGTATTCACTGCATGGATCAGCGTCAAATAGTAAATCTCGCAAGTGGTTATGTCTTTCATCCTCAGACTTAAGATACAAGTAGGTTTTGTGTGTGTGGAATGTCAATCTTTGATATGGTTAAACGCTGACCTGAATAAGGCTGTTATAAAAACCATCTTTGGGAGCGATGTGAAGCACATGACGGACACGTGTAGTCAAAATAGGATGTGTTCCTCAACATGTTTTGGAGTTAGATACTATTGGTCCCCTTGATGATTTGAACAAATGTATGTGTGGCCGCACCAAAATGTAATTGAGATGATACTTGATTAATTTGGTAATCTAGTTCAATATCTATATCGAGAAACAAAATAGTTAAGCATTAGATTGACCCATGATCCATGTCTAATGTTCAACACAGTATCTGCAACAAATGGATGATTGATATCTAAACCATTTAAAATGAGATGTTTAAGAAACTATCCTTATATGTTTCTAGGGGCATTGGCGTGTTGCTAGACGCTAACCTTTGCTTGTATTGTTACTTGATTATTATGACTTGCGCAAGTGGGAGCTGTTAGAGTATGCTCGTGTCATAATAAATAATTATACGGCTAGACGCATGTGAGCCTATGGGGTCACACACATATACACAGGGGTGCCACTTTATATATCGTGTTTATTGTATTTACAGTGTATAAATAACCAACATAACTCGGGATCACTATCGGGATTTTAATTAACTAAGCTTGCACTTAGTTCATTGGACTAGAAAATAAAATGGGCAAGCCCAATAAAGGGCCGGCCATTATGGGGGTCTTAGGAGAGGATAAGAATGATTTTTGGTGAATATTTTGACTAAGCTAATAAGAATAACTGATTACCAAAAACTTTTCTCTCTCCCTCCTCTTGGTTTTTGTATGACACAAAAAGCAAACATACCCAGGGTTTGTGTTTTCTTGATCCAACATATTGAATCTAGTTTATTCAAGGTGTCTACAAGGTAACAGGGTTAAAGACTAGCATCTACTTGGTATACAAGGACGTGTAGTGTGTATCAACATAGAGGTGATCTCCATTGATCACTTGGGTTTCTAGGGTAGATTGTGTGTTGGTGATAGTTTCCATTTGTTCCTAGCGATCACGCTACAAAGGTGTAACAATTATTGTTTTTTATTGATTAATCATATGACTCTATGGATCCGGTTATAGGTGATTTTTTTTTGGTAAAGGGTTTCCCCGGTAAATTATATTACACCAAAAATCATTGAAGTACAAAGGATAAGGGTGAAATCCCTTACCTCAGTCCAAAAAATGGATACTTATAAGCAACAATATTGCTACTAGTCTACTCCCTACATAAGAATGACATGCCATTCTTATGACTACCAAAATAAGAATCAACAAATAATAAAAAACCATAAAAGCCCACGTGTTCTTATCACCACTTCCACATTGGCATCACTAAGCCACTTCCCAATGATTTTAGGGATTGATGAACCAGTAAATCCATATAAATTCAGTACCACAATCAATACTCAAAAAATTCCCAATCTGTTATAGAGTATCCAAAAAGCATAGACAGACCGGAATGACAACAAACTTCCAATGGCATAACAACCAACTTCCAAATAGTCATCACATTATAGGAAATAATATGGTTCGAGACATAGACCATCAATAAATTACCATAAGGATAATGAGTCAATGTATGAACCGCACCAACAATAGGCAAGGGCTTGCATTCTTTGTAGGTAATCGACAAATGACCACCAAATCATCATCATTATCCCACACCCCATGTTATCCAGACAAACAAGCATATGAATAACACGTCCACAGCCAACGTACCTTCCAGCCATTAGAAGATCATGAAAGCATTAACATGACCAAGCTGGTAACTTGCAAACACCAACTTCCAATTGAATCTAGCAATGAAATGATGCCCCA
>BQNB010075717.1:0-25778 GCA_026074375.1 Tanacetum coccineum | reverse complement strand
TTAGCAAGTGACACGTCGATTGATTTTCAAATCAATTTTTTATTTCAATCGGTGAGATAGTAACTCGCTGGTTTACTCTTATCGTGTTGTCTGCTTTGAGACGTTCCGATAATGGGAACATGTTGAGTTTGATGAATCTGATACACATGTGTTAGAAAGACTCAAAACTTCATCTGGAAATCATGTCAAGGAGATTCTTCTTAAATTAAATATACCAGATCACAGGTTGATTCTCACAGATTCGAAGGTTACTCCAACCAAACATGGGCGAATGACAAAGCCATATTCGTCCCCCCGCTTTATTGCTAACTGTTTTAATACAGGATACTTAAAGATGGAGGTGAAGGTACCTGATTCCAGCTGACTCACAAGATTCATAACCACATGCTCATACCCGACCGACAACCATAAAGACATCAAGAAAGCTCAAGTACATGTTTTAAGACTTCCGCTACTCTAATACCATACGTCTTTCATGAAGTGACGAAGTATTAAAGACAAAGAATTTCAAATAAGTTTTCGTCACTCTTGTAACATTTCTCAATTTTAGGTCATTTTATGACTCCTATTATTCGTCACTATTTATTTTGGTCTGATACGCGTTTACTTTTAAATTAACTTTTAAGCTAAATCGCATAGACTATAAATAATCATTTAACGTAAACGGTCATCAAATAAATTAAGATTTACGTCAAACAAGTGTTATATAATTATTAAGAAGATAATTATTAACTTTGTGTATTTTATTTTTTTATTGGTCACGTAAAAGGCTTACGTTTCGCAATAAAATACATTTAGACACACCCCAGAAATACCTTAACTTGCCTAGATTCAAATCAATACCCACTTTTAATCCTTAAACACAAAATTTATTAAATTGTTGTGTTAATAACCCTCCAAGGACGAATATGGGTAAGAATGGCACATAAACCATTCGTCCCTTGTGTTAAGTACAACAAAAAAAAACAAAATACATGTACATCTTAGTATTTAAACCTTGTACTTGTATAATACTAGCAAGATCTTAAAGACTTATCTTTTTCCTTGATACTACACGTCTAACCCACAAATCACCTAGAAATCTTCCTAATATCTCTTTAAGTACATGTACAAACCATGTTTAATTAAAACATGTACATGGAATCCCTAAGTACAAAAATGATTACCGAACGGTTAATAACCATTGAGCTCTTTTTCTCTTGGAAAACCACGGCAAATGAATGTATGCTCACCTATAAAACCATAAGCTTTTCTAGATATTGGCAAAATCTTGTACAAATATTGAGTAATTAAGAGATGTACTTAGTTGTTTTAGCAAAACCATTAGAGAGTAACTAAAAACCACAAAACCACTAAGTCTAGGGCACGGTTTGGTTAGGATTTGGACTAGGAATTGTAACTAGCTATCTTGCCTATAAATACACACTCACACTTGACATTTAGCACTCTTGAAAACTCACACATACACTAAACACTCTCTCTAATCCAAACCATCTTTGTCTCTTCTCTTGTTTGGGTTATAAAACGCAAACAAACACCTTTATATTTTCCTTTGAACCTACAATATACACTAGGGTCATCATACGAGTCATAGGGAGGAACACGAGCCAAGGTTGAGTCATTTGATGAGCTTTAAAGCTTAGGGTTGGCGTACATTGGGTTATACGATCGTGTATGCATTTGGGTTGCCATTCTATTCGTTCATACACACATTCAAGACGCTAGGACTTTTGTAAGTCGCGTTTCTAAGCTTACATGTTCATGTCAATACATTTCTTTCTTTGTTTTCTAGTCATTCGAGTCACGTTAGTTTGTAATTAACAAACTAACGTGAGCTCATGCACGCATAGTGCAAAGCATGCATGTTATACGCATGTACATATGTATATTATACTTGTGTGGTGCTAAAACGATGTTAACATATATGAAAATGAAGCTTATCAAGACGAGGGCCTATAAGGTTTTCATCAACAACGATTTACACGAAACCTATACGTAAACTTTTCACATAAACTAGATGGCTTGACTTAGGAACGTGTATACGAAATTGTTTAACGATTGCATGTGATAAATCGGGATTAAGGTACTTAAACGAGGGCTTAAAGGCTTATTAAACCTAATTGAAACTCCACCGAGCCTTAGCGAGGCCCAAGACGGGCCTAATAGTCAAATATAAGCTTATACAGCTTATTAGCAAGCCTACTCAGCTTATGGGCTTATTAGGAAGCTTAGAAGGCCAATGGACCCAAGTGTGAGGCCCATACACCCTTAAAACCCTTATCGGGCCTTAATGGACCCATCAAGCCCACGTACGACTCAAACAGGCCCAACAGGCCAAACTTGTGGGTCCACAACTTATTAATAAGCACCCTTGAGCTTATTGAGAGGTCTAGTTATTGAACTTATATGGACCCTAACCTCAAGTGTAAAACATAACCGGACTTAACGGGCTTGATAGCCCATTACATGACCAACAAAAAAAACCATAAGCACAATAAGCTTAGAACAGCTTATTGTGAGCTTAAGTTGTTAGTGGACTCATAATAACTGTAGAAAAAGCTATGACCTTAGAGGAGTGAGTCCAAAAGCTTAAAGGGCCTTATGAAACTCTTAATGACTCAAAAGCCCTTTAACGAGCTGTACTTGCTATTGAATACGGCCATACAGTGAAAACAAATTAATTATAATCATAAGTGCTTAATGAGATAAGAAAATAAGTTGGATCATGTAGTGAAACCCTAATGGACCTTTAAAAATATTTCGGGTTAAGGTTGATGGGCTAACGAGCCCAACAAGCTCGAATAAGCTCAAATAAGCTCACCCGAGCTTATTTTTCAGCCAAACAGTCTCACATAAGCTTATATAAGCCAAATGAGTGCTTGTGTGCTTTTGGAATCTTAAATGGACCATTCATTAGCTTAATGGACTTTTACGAGTCCAATAGGCCCAATAAGCCTAAATAAGCTTATCTGAGCTTATTTATAAGCTACCAACAGCTTATGTAGCTTATTCGAGTCCATTAAAACCAAATTCCACTTGCTAAAACTTAAACTGTGACTTTTTCAAGTTAAGGGACTAAAAGTGCAAACTTGTAAACTTGGGGGTTAAAATTGTCAAAAATGTTTTCTATAAATTCTAGGGGATGTCTTGACATTTCTGAAATTAAGGGTTGTTTGAATTAGAAGGACTTACGTGGTAATTGTTGTAAGCTAAAGGACCTAAGGTTGTAATTATTGGAAAACCTAGGGGTTTAAAGTGTAAATGTTATATTTTCATAAACATGGGGACTGTTTTTGTAATATAGAAAATCAAAGGGTATTTCATGAACAAAGGTGATTTTAATAACCACTTAACATACCAGACGAGTTATATATTTACCGGATATTATACGAGTTAAACTACGAGTTAATAAATATGAATATTTATTAATAACGTTTATACATATATTTAAACGTGTGCAATCGTATACTTTCCCTAGAGCCATCAAGTAAATACAAATACAATAAACATGCCGCAACCACAAACAAGTGATACACAACAACCAACACCACACAAAAAAAAAAAAAAAAAAAAAAAAAATAAAAAAAAAAAAAAAAAAAACAAAAAAAAAAATTAAAAAAAAAAAAAAAAAAAAAACAAAACAAATTAAAAAAAAAAAAAAAAAAAAAAAAAAAAAAAAAAAAAAAATTTAATTACCTAAAAAAAAAAAAAAAAGAAAAAATAAAAATAAAAAAAAAAAAAAAATTATAAAAATAACAGTATATATAAACTAGTAATTTATTGTAGTTTATGCATTGAGTCGTTAGCCTAAACTTGTAGACTAAGATTGGCCGTATTTACTTAGGTATTTGACGGTGTGATTTATTCGCCATACTTGGATATATTTATCATTTTTAGAGGACTATTTACTAAGGTGAGTTCATAGCCCTATGTTTTGCAATTATTTAAATGATTTACATCCTTGGGGTGAGAACATGCTTTGTTTTACAAATTGGACGCAAGTGTACATTTTATACTATGATTACGTGTTTGCCTAAGTAGCAATAACCCACTAAGCCCTTTATCATGATCTGTAAATTAACTCAGATTGTGAGCGCGATTGTTTATAAATAAGATCTATTTGGGATTGACATCCCGTTTGGGTGAGTAGCGCTCATTGTGCCGGTTTGCCGGACAACAAACGTATACCATGTCGGATGGCGATGATTGCGGGTTAGAAACATCATTCACGCGGCATTTATTGCGCAAATTTTGCATTCATACATGGTCGAGCTTCAGTATTCATGAGCTTAGGAAAACGTAATTATTTTTATTGTGTTTGTTATCTGTTGTACCCCATTTTTTATATATTTTTATATATCCCCCCTTTTACTATACACTTGCGAAATCTTGCAGGTCTTACTATTATATACACAAAACTACATGCAACGTTGTGTCTTTTGCAAGCCAACGTTGCCCTACTCTCAAGATGGTTGATGTCATTAGGGGGGTAAGTGTATTAAGCATGTGCGGGGGTTACTTCTTATCAGTGTCAATAGGCCACGAAAATATTAATTTGAAGTTTTTAGTATGTGATCAGCATAGTCACACCGAGGGTGTGCAACTCTTGATAAGAGTCTAAGTACAAAGCCTTTTTGGTGTATTTACATTTTGGGGAACATTTCTTGTTATAAAACCGAAATCTGTACCTATATATTGTATCACTATATCGTCTACAATCTTTAAAGCTATGAGTTATGTAATGAACATGTATTTTGTTAATCCCAATGCTGTCGTTTTAAAACGACACGTTGAGTGGTCGTTCTCCATTCTTGTGCTATTGATCCTATTGAAGTAAAACGCCTCGATATTCAACATTACGATGACTACACAGATGTGGAGGTCGTTACAGATTGGTATCAAGCCAAGTTATATAGACAACAGGTCAAAAAGTTTTTGTGTCTGGAACTATAACCTTTTCAAACACATTTATTCAACATAAAAGAGGGTTTCGCGGACATATTAACATTATTTGTGTGCATTTTAATATATTGTGCTTAACTGATCGATACTCTGTTTTTACATTAGTAGTTACTTTGTGATTAATGATCGATATACGCATTTATTAATTTATACTACGCATAATACTATAAGAGTCTTATAAGTAATACTTATATAAGTTATTTTTTCTTTTTGCAGCAGTCATGTCTTCTGCATCATCCGCTGTCACCTACACTTCCGTCTATACCGATTCCGAACTAGGCAGAGTCTTCTGGGGAGCCGATGAGGAGGAGATATCTGATGGAGGCATTCCATGAGTCATCGTGTACGGATACGATGGACTCCTATGCAGCAGTAGCCCCACCATCGATCCGGTTAGCATACCAGGCCTAGAGTGAATCCACAAGACACCACCAGTCACCACTGGACAAGGATGAGCGTGAGGGCTATGTTCATACAGCAAACTGGGATCTGACTAACGTCCGAGCCTATATACCTGTGTATATATTACCGTTGGAGGATGCTGCATGTGTTTACAGTTGAGGAGCATAGCCTTTTCCTTCCATATTGATTCGCCTACTGCCTGATTGAGTCAACGGATGTATGTTTACTGAGTCGGATCCCGAGGAGGTACAGAAGAGTATGTGGAATGATTGAGGACAGAGGATAGTCCGGTTTGACTATCCATGGACGGTGGGATATGATGGAGATGATGATGACGGCGATTCATCTGGGGATGACACCGATGATGAGGATGAGGACGAGGAGGAGGAGCACTTAGCTCCGGCCGACTCCGTTGTTGTTGTACCTACTGTTGAGCATGTTTCTCCACCTAAGGGAACAGAGCCTGTTATACCACCGCCCTCCACCGACATAACACCACTGGAGCTAAGATCACGGTCCGGCTTCAGGCATTCATTATCCCTTCCACCTGAGGCAGAGGGTTGGAGACTTCTTAGCCCATGCCTACACATCAACCACTCACCACATATCTCACTATCACCACCCTCTACAGGGGAGCGTCTTGCTAGGTGCACGGCCCCACTTGCACTTTCATCACCACCACCAGTACCATCACCATTACTACCATCATCTGGGTGTCCTACCCAAATCCAGACACTCAGGATGGCCACCACTCAGGCCTTTGTTGATGCAGTTACTGCCGCATTACCATCACCTCCACTACCACCATTACCACCATCTCTATAAACACCACTGTTTGACCATAGGGATGATATTCTCGAGTCCGAGCAGCTACCTCGCAAGAGGTTGTGTTTGTCCACTCTAGGCTCCAGGTATGAGGTAGAGGAGAGTTCTACTGCTAGACCTACCGGGGGTCGGAGGTAGATTATGGGTTTGTCAGCACCATAGATGCTGAAGCGAGACGACAGGGGATTAGTGAGGTTGGGTATGGTATTATGGTTATTGGGTGGATGGGATTAGACAGAGGCAGTAGTTCCTGATGATAGCAACTAGACCTTAGGAGGTCAAGTACTATGGCTTGCTGCTGCTGCTGAGCTCCATGAGCGTGATACACAGGACTTGTATGCTTTACTAGAGGATGCTCAGGATGGTAGGACTCGCATATCACAGCGGGTCGCCATGGACTCGCAGCGGGTCGACTTACTTATGGGGGATAGGATGACTCTAAAGTGAGACGTATGGATTTGGAGCGAGGAGGTCTATGTTCCTGGGCGGCTTGGCATCACTCGATAGGATTGAGTCAGGCGGTTCATCATGAGCTTCAGACCCACCGTGATCATGTGTATGCATACGAGACCCATATCCAGGCACATCAGGCACAGCTACAGCTGTAGAGTACTCTTATTCAGACACAACATAAATTACACGAGAAACCTTTCGCTTTTTCTCAAAATACAGCAACTAACGATGGCAGAACAGAAATTTGATGATATAACCGGAGACGTAAGCAGGCATAGATGGTAGAGACTCTCCGACTGATGAGAGACATAAGACGAGAGATGGGCGACATGCAGACCGAGTTGCTAGCACTGCGAGGGCTGCAGAGAGCTAGACAGCCAACACCAGATGCTAGGATTCCAGATCACCAGGATGCTGAGAGTCACGTCTAGTGGTTTATGTTATTTTATCTTGCTAGGTCATTGTACAGGCATGTTAAGTATTAGGGGTTTTCCCCACTAACATAGCCTTAGATCTTTTGTGTTCTATTTTGTGTACCAAAAACTATTTCATGTGAAAATTTTCCAAGTTATGAATGAAATAGATGTGTTATGTTGTACTATATACCTCTCTTGTGTTGTTGTCTCATCTATAAATTATTGTATATCTTGTCACGATTATGATCTCACGTTTTGTCTCTTGTGATTTAGACAAATCATGGCACCTGTGACAAGACGAGGACCGAATACCCCTCCTAACAACACCAACCCAAACAACATGACTCCAGAATCCGTCCAAGCTATGATTGATCAAGCTCTTCAGCGAAACTCCACCAATGGAGACGCAAGCCACAGTTCGCACGGGGATGACCGAAGGAATGTGCAAACTGCACGCCCTTGTTTCTACGCCGACTTCATGAAATGTCAACCTTTGAACTTCAAAGGAATAGAAGGCGTGGTCGGTTTAACTTAGTAGATTGAAAAGATGGAATCAGTGTTCAATATCAGTGGTTGTGCTATTGAAAATCAGGTTAAGTTTGCCACCTGCACTCTGTTAGGGGCTGCCTTGACTTGGTGGAATAGTCAGATAAGAACCTTAGGTCCTGATGCATATTCAATGACTTGGGAAGTACTCAAGAAGAAGATGACGGACAAGTATTGTCCGCAGGGTGAAATCAAGAAACTAGAAATCGAGTTGTGGAACCTAAAGGTCAAAGGGAATGATGTTCCAGCATACACTGAACGTTTCCAAGAGCTAACCCTGATATGTACCAAGTTTGTTGCTAATGAAACCGAGAAGGTTGACAAGTACATCAGTGGACTTCCTAATAACATTTATGGAAATGTCAAGTCTGCTAGACCCAAGACGTTGGATGAGACTATTGAGTTTGCCAACGACTTGATGGATCAGAAACTCCGCACCTATGCGGAAAGGCAGACTGATAACAAAAGAAAGGCTGAAGATTCATCTAGAAACAACCATGGTCATCAACAACAACCCTTTAAGAGGCAGAATGTCGCCAAGGTCTACAATATGGGGACAGGTGAAAGGAGACCATATAGGGGAAACTTGCCCAAGTGCACCAAGTTCCATTTTCACCACAATGGCCCGTGTACTCAGAATTGCCACAAGTGCAACAAGGTAGGGCACTTTGCCCGCGACTGTAGGAGTTCTGGAAACACAAATGCTGCTAATACTCAGAAGGGCAATGGGGCAAATCCCAAGGGGAATGGTTGTTTTGAATGTGGAGCTCCATGACATTTCAAGAGAGAGACGACCAAAGTTGAAGAATAAGGATGGGGGAAATGGGAGTGCACAAGGCTGGTGTATGCAGTTAGGAATGCAGAGAAGAAAGGGAATGCATCGAGGGACCCGGACTCCAATGTCGTCACGGGTATGTTCCTCTTAAACAACCGTTATGCATCTATCTTATTTGACACGGTGCCGATAGGAGCTTTATATCTTCTGCGTTTAGTTCCCTGATTGACATCGCCCAAACTCTATTAGAAAATAGGTTATAATGTCGAAATACTGACGGGAAAATAGTCGGGGTAGACACTATTATGCAGGGTTGCACTTTAAATTTCTTAAATCATCCGTTCAACATAGATCGTAGAACTGGGTAGTTTCGACGTTATTATCGGCATGGATTGGTTAAGAAGGTGTCACGTCGTGATCGTGTGTGATGAGAAACTTGTTCGAATTCCCTATGAGAATGAAACCTTGATTTTTCGTGGTAACAAAAGTACCAACGGGAGAGAATCTCGGTTGACCATTATCTCATGTTCAAAGGCTCAAGAGTACATGGCGAAAGGATGTCAGATCTTTTTGGCACAGATATCCGCCAAGAAAGAGAGGAACAAGTCGGAAAGGAAGCTACTAAGGACACAATCGTCCGAGATTTTCCTAAAGTATTTCCCGAGGACTTGTCGGGTCTTCCTCCGGCTCGACCAGTGGAATTCCAGATCGACTTAATTCTAGGAGTCGCGCCCGTAGCTCGAGCACCGTATCGATTGGCACCGTCCGAAATGAAGGAATTGTCGAAACAACTACAAGAGCTTTCCGACAAAGGCTTCATAAGACCTAGTTCCTCACCTTGGGGAGCCCCGGTCTTGTTTGTCAAAAAGAAGGATGGGTCATTCAGGATGTGCATTGACTACCGTGAGTTAAATAAGCTGACAGTGAAGAATCGTTATCCACTCCCGAGGATCGACGATTTATTTGATCAACTCCAAGGATCCAACATTTACTCCAAGATAGACTTGAGATCGGGTTATCACCAGCTTAGAGTACGAGAGCAAGACATTCCAAAGACGGCATTCCGAACTCGGTATGGTCATTACGAGTTTCAGGTTATGCCATTCGGGCTAACAAACGCACCTGCGGTATTCATGGACCTCATGAACCGAGTGTGCAAGCCCTACTTGGATAAGTTCGTAATTGTCTTCATCGATGACATACTTATTTATTCAAAGGACAAGAAAGAGCACGAAGAACATCTTAAGGCGATTTTGGAATTGCTTAAGAAGGAGAAGTTGTATGCCAAGTTTTCAAAATGTAAATTTTGGATTCCGAAGGTACAATTTCTTAGTCACGTCATTGATAACAGAGGTATCATGTAGATCACCCAAGATAGAATCTAATAAAGATTGGGCATTTCCATAATTACACTCGACAGAGAATCCGCCAATTTTTAGGTCTTGCTGTTACTATCGAAGGTTCATTGAGGGATTTTCGAAGATTGCTAAATCAATGACAAAGCTTACTTAGAAAGGAATCAAATTTGATTGGGGAGAAAAGGAAGAAAATGCTTTTCAGTTAATAAAACAGAAGTTGTGCAGTGCGCCAATTCTGGCTTTACCTGAAGGAAGCGAAGACTTTGTGGTCTATTGTGATGCTTCACACAAGGGTTTAGGTGCTGTATTGATGCAGAGAGAGAAGGTGATTGCCTATGCTTCTCGACAACTAAAAATTCATGAGAAGAACTACACCACTGACATGAATTAGAACTTGGACGGTGGTGTTGGACTCTAAAGATATAGAGGCAATTATCCTATATGGAACCAAATGCACCGTGTTCACCGACCATAAAAGTCTACAACACATTCTTGACCAAAAGGAGCTTAACATGAGGCAGCGCCGTTGGCTAGAATTGCTAAGTGATTACGACTGTGACATTCGTTATCACCCAGGGAAGGCAAACGTAGTGGCCGATGCATTGAGCCGTAAGGAACGGATTGAGCCATTGCGGGTTCGAGCCTTAGTTATGACTATTGGCTTGGATCTTCCCAAACAAATACTAGAAGCTCAGATCGAAGCCCTAAAACCAGAGAATCTTGAGATTGAAGATGTAGACGGTATGATCAGAAATGATATACCCAAGGAAAAGTTAGAACCACGCACCGATGGAGTTTTATGTTTAAACGGTAGGAGTTGGTTACCATGCTATGGCGACTTAAGATCCGTGATTATGTACGAATCCTACAAGTCAAAATATTCTATCCATCCTGGTTCCGACAAGATGTACCAATACATGAAGAAGCTATATTGGTGGCCCAATATGAAAGCTGACATCGCCACCTATGTTAGCAAAGTGCTTGACATGTGCAAAGGTCAAGGCCGAACACCAAAGGCCATCAGGACTGTTAGTACAACCAGTTATACCCGAGTGGAAGTGGGATAATATCACGATGGATTTTATCACTAAGCTTCCTAATCGTCACAGGACTGTTTTGACAATTTGGAAACCATCTGGGTAATTATGGATCGACTTACAAAATCTGCTCACTTTTTGCCAATAAGGAAGAATGATACATTGGACAAGTTGGCAAGATTGTACCTGAACAGGATAGTAGCAAGACACAGACTACCTGTTTCAATCATCTGTGATCATGATGGGAGGTTCACATCAAATTTCTGGAGATCATTTCAGAAAGCTTTGGGTACAGATCTGAGTATGAGCATTGCGTATCATCCAGAAACCGACGGTCAAAGCGAGAGGACTATTCAAACTCTTGAGGACATGCTACGTGCTTGCGTGATCGATTTTGGAAAGGGCTGGGTTAAGCATTTGCCATTAGCCGAATTTTCGTATAACAACAGTTATCACGCTAGCATAAAGGCCGCACCTTATGAGGCACTTTATGGCCAAAAATGTCGATCACCTGTGTGCTAGGCCAAAGTTGGAGAAACCCAACTGACTTGTCCGGAAGTGATCTAAGAAACAACGGAAAAGATCGTCCTGATCAAGCAGAGAATTTAAGCTGCTTCAGATTGACAAAAGAGTTACGCTGATTTGAAGCGAAAGCCAATGGAGTTTGAAGTTGGGGATATGGTTATGCTCAAGGTCTCACCTTGGAAAGGGGTTGTACGATTCGGTAAGCGGGGTAAGTTAAACCCGAGATATGTTAGACCTTTCAAGGTGTTAGCCAAGGTTGGGAAAGTTGTCTACAGGCTGCAACTTCCTCAAGAGTTGAGCAGGGTTCATCATACTTTCCATGTGTCTAATCTGAAGAAATGTTACGCTGACGAACCATTAGTCATGCCGTTGGAAGGAATTCACGTTGACGATAAGCTCTAGTTTGTGGAAGAGCCCATTAAAATCATGGAATGGGAGATCAAACGATTAAAGCGAAGCCGGATACCATTGTTTAAGGTTCGCTGGAACTCTAGGAGAGGTCCTAAGTTCACCTAGAAACATGAAGATTCATTCAAACAGAAATACCCACAACTTTTTGCAAACCGAGCTTCGTCATCCACTACAAGGTCTTAAGCTTTGAGGACAAAGCTCTTTTAACAGGTGGAGACTGTAACATTTCTCAATTTTAGGTCATTTTATGACTCCTATTATTCGTCACTATTTATTTTGGTCTGATACACGTTTACTTTCAATTTAACTTTAAGCTAAATAACGTAGACTAGAAATAATCATTTAATGTAAACGGCCACCAAATAAATTAAGGTTTACATCAATCAAGTGTTATATAATTATTAAGAAGATAATTAATGACTTTGCGTATTTTTTTTTATTGGTCACGTAAAAAGCTTACGTTTCGCAATAAAATACATTTAGACACACCCTGAAAATACTTAGACTCAAACCAACACCCACTTTTAATCCTTAAACACAAAATTTATTAAAACCTTGTGTTAATAACCCACTAGGGCTGGATGTGGGGAAACAAAAGCAACTAGAAAATCCTTAATATCTCCTAAGTACTTGTACATTAAGGGTTTAATTAAGAAGTGTCCTTAATGTCTCCTAGTTAAGCTAATACACATTGGATAAAGACCACTTTGGATCCCTCTTTTCCTTTGATACCCGCGACAATAACACACATATACACAAACCATGAAATCTTGCTAAATCCTAGTAAATTTTGTACATATATCTTGTAATTAAGATATGTACTAAGTAGTATTAGCAAAACCATGTCTTGATAACTAGAAACCACAAAACCATACAAGAGGGCACGGTTTGGTTTAATTTTAGGACTAGGAAAGCTAACTAGTTCGCATGCCTATATATACACACTCACATTGACACTTAACACTTCTTGAAAACTCATAAACACATTAAACAATCTCTCTCAAACAAACCATCCTTGTCTCTCTTGTCTTGGGTCATAAGCCGCAAATAAACACCTTCATAAATCTCATTCGAACCCACAAACAATACTAGGGTATTCCTACAAGTTCATAAGGAGAAACGCGAGCCAAGGTTGAGTTATTTGATAAGCTTTAAAGCTTAGGGTTGGCGTCATTGGGTTTATATGATCGTGTGTACCGTTTGGATTGGACATTTTAATTGTTACAAACACTCCAACCAAGGTACACTTGACCCTTGTAAGTCATGTTCAAGCTTGTACACTTTCGTATTATAAATATTTCTTAGATTTCTAGTCATGTAGGTCACGGTATAGTGAAATTTACCAATATACATGAGTATGAACATGGCATCGGTTTTAAAACCTTAATGCTGGGTTCACGATACATTATATATAAATATATTTGATCTGGTTGTGGTGCTTAAATGAGTAACATATAACAAAATCAAGGCTCCTTAACAATGACTAAAGGTTACACGTTTTCATTTACAAATGAATTTCACAAAAAACCGTTACGTAAACTTTATTTATAAGAACCGAAAATTTAGCGTGGTCTAGGAGGGTGTATACAAACATTATTTAACGCTTGCATGTGTTTTAAACGAACATAGGGAGATATATGAGCTCAACGTTATTCGGGCTTAGGGTTTAAACACCCTACCAAAAGCACGAACCCAATTACACTTAAAGTTGGACGTATACGGTCACTCCATGTTGGGTCGAAAACCCACCAAAGGGGCGACGTGGCTTATGGTTTAGCTTATTTAGGGATTAAGTGCTTAAACGAGGGCTTAAGGAACCGAGTTGAACCCTCCCCCCCCATAACGTAGCCTTCACAAGATCCTTATTAAACTAATCAGACCCATAATGGGCCTATCGGGCCTAATTGACCACAATACGAACCCAAACAGGGCCCAAACAGGCCAAACTTGTAGGTCCATAAAATTATTAATAAGCACCCTTGAGCTTATTAAGAGGTCTAGTTTTCTTATTGAAATTATATGGACCCTAACATAAAATGTAAACATAACCGGACTCTTAATGGGCCCGGCAGCCCATTACCGTAACCAATCGAGAGCCCATAAGCCACAAATAAGCCTAGATAGCTTATTTGTGAGCTTAACCAGTTTATTTAGCTTATTATAAGCATTGGAAGGTTAATGGACCGAAATGGATCGAGCCCAAAGGCTTAGGAGGCTTATCAGGTTCCTAATGGGCCCAAAGACCCATTACTGAGAGTTATTGGCTAATGGAATAAGCCATAAGCTAAGGACATTTTAAACAGATCCCATAAGTGCTTATTGAGACTAGAAAATAAGTTGGATCATGTATTAAAACTTTAAAAGACTTTTGAAATAGTTTCGGGTTAAGGTTATTGGGCTAACGAGCCTAATAAGCCTAAATAAGCTTATCCGAGCTTATTTTTTTTAGCAAAATAGTGTCATATAATTTAAATAAGCTTGAAGAGGGCTTATGTAATTATAGAACTTATTTGGACTTAAAATGAGATATTTACAAGTTAAGGGACTAAAAGTGTCAATTTGTAAACTTGAAGGTTAAAACTGTCAAAAACTGTTTTATAAAGCCCAGGGGCTGTTTCTGTCAATTCTAAAACATAAAGGGCTGTTTTGCATCGTGTGTGTCTCATATAACTTTACATATCATATTATACCACATGTCTAAGTTCACTCATATGAGTGAGAAGCTAGAATGATATCACTCCTAGAAGTGACGTTCGTGCCATGCTGTTCTGTGTGATACAAACACTTGCTGACTCAATAACTCTTGTGTGTGCTGCCTTTCCACCTGAGTAATATCATCCCAACAGTCGGCTCACCCACCCCCTCAAATAGGTCAAATCACGCACAAACTTCCTACCCTATAGGCCCGTCGATCTCTCTCTGAGATCTAAGTCGCTCTCAAGTCACTCGCTTATAGTCAGTGCACGACATCAAGTATCATACACCGCTCTGTCATCACGCCAGTGTGCCGATGTCACTCTCCCCACCTTTCGGTCTTACTGTCACCTGAGCTAAATGGACTCGCCACACAGACAAAATTCATAGTCACTCATTGACACTATATCATCTGCTCAATCTTGTCTCGTCAATCGTGTGACAATTCCTACCCCACATGTCATAAATAACACCACTGAGAAGTCAGCACCACCCTAGCTCTACTGATGTACACGTGTGCTGTGTAGCATGTGATCTATGAGTTGCATTCATCATAGCACTGTCATGCACCCATGTAGTCACTATATTCCACACTCTACCAAGGCAAGTCCATCCTGCGAAGTTGCGAATGTCACCTAACTAGAACTATGAATCTATCCACACATCATAGAGTTAGATCACTCCAACCGCACGTCACGTGTTGAAATAGTTGAATAACGTGAGCATGAATGTCTAGAGCTCTCTCTAGATGAATCAAATAATAGTGTGACCAGAAATCATTTAGCTACATCCAGACAAGATAGACTTTACAAGTAAGTCCATCGCCTCTGAACACATAAGATTGCCATGAGATATCCATAGTAAAAATTACTTGATATCCTAAGCTGTGACTTCTAGCATATATGTGTCGACGCTAATATACTTAGACTAGTGTACTATACAATCTTGTGAATAACTTTCGTTATGTCACATCGTGACGAAAGTAACAGCAATCTGTTATCTACCTAGCCTTGCACGCTCAATAGTGCACTCACCTTATCTGAGAGTGATACGCACTCTCCATAGACTACTGCTCCTATTGAGTGCCAAAGAGTGAACTTCGATACTCAATATCAGATGCATGTATAGAAAATATAGAAAGTGCTCTTAGCGATATGTCATAGAATATATGATCTCCACATACCCTACTAGTCGCAGTGTAGTGATGAGTTAAAAAACTGTTGTAAAATTCAACCCTACACATTAAAAGTAATACAGGATCTATAGCTGTGTAGCTCTCGCTATCTCTTACCATCCAATCCGTGAAGAAACTGTTCAATGCTTGTAGAGAAAATGTTTAATCTTACACTCGGCAAGAAACTGTATGTGTTCATGATCACATTCCTTTGAGAGCCATACTGCTCCAGCTACCTTTGTGTGCCCATATCCGCGACTTCATCCACAGCTCTACGACATCTGTCGAGTCCGCAGAGAATTCCTCTTCATCAGATAGACTCGTCTGTTCAACGTCCGAGTGAAATAGTTCAGCCCCAAATAGCAGTGGCTACGTCACTATAACTTTAAACGATGAAGTGAGCGTCTAGTGATGATATAGATCTAGAACATCCAAATATTACTACAACACAGAATCTAGACACACATGACGCCCATGCAGCGATATCCGATGTGTGATCGTAAAGAGCTGATGTTCTCTTACCGCTAGAGCAATAGATGCTCCTACTGTGTAACACTCATAAGACTCCGCTGACCTAATTAGCATGTGTTGGAGGAAGTGATTGCTAGACTATAGAGATTCCGTCTCAGTTTAAAGAGAATGGTGTCTCTCGACATGACAGGATAGGCAGCTAGAACGACACGACAGATTTACGACAGATTGTCTAGGAAGACTCTATGATAGAATCTCTTGTGAGTGTGATGTGTACTCTCGTATGTAATTCTCAATGTTGTGTCATATAGATCTTCTGCAGATGTGCGGCATTGTAGATTATAGTCACAGTAGTTCTTGGTGGAGTACAATGAACCATGAGTCTGATACGGCTGAGTATCTCTGTCCTTAGTTTTAAAACGCTGAGCCCCGTGAGTACTTGTGAGGAGATGGAAGAGTGTGATACAGTTTACCAGACGTGTGGTGACGTAGAATAATATCGAAGAGCTCGGTGTGAGATTCACTATAAATCTGGTCGTTAGATGTAGTCACCATTGCCTTGAAGAAAGAACTAGTGTGTGGCTGATATTAAGCGTTGAAGAAAAATGTCAAATTATTAAAGTCAATGTAGATAGTCAAACTAGTCACTTTACATCCAACCCACAAACAAGAAGGTCAAACACAAAATGAGAATGTACTTGCAAGAGGAATGTACAGAATCATAAAAACAGAGACACAGACACCGGATTCTAAAACTAACATAAATGTTTCTAATTCCACAAGGTTTAGAAAGTTTTAATAGTGTTAGACGAGACTTAAAGTCAAAGTTCAATTGATAATTTAATGCTCTAAACAAACATTTCAAATGTTACGCTTTAGGTTAAGATAAGTGTTATAGTTTATTATGTCATATAATAGCTATCTTTATTTTATTATGTTTGAGTTTTAATAAGAAAGTATCGTTATTTTCGGAAAGTGTCGTTATCTTAGAAAATGTCTTGTATTTGACTTTGACTGGTCTTGTATTTGACTTTGACTGCATTGGGTATAAATATATCGAACCATTCATGAATGAAATCAATCAAGTTAAAAGATCAAAATATCTCTAGTTTTTCTCTCTATCTTCTTAAGGAGCTTACACACGCTTGAAGTGGTGCTACTATCCGATACAACCTCTAACAAGGTCATATCCAAGGGCGTAACAAATATGATTTTTTGACAAAATGAAAAGAGAACCGAACAACCCGACAACCGAACCGATGAACACCCCTAGATAGAATAAATTAGTTGGCTCAAGCTGAGTCTGTGAGCTTTGGGTCCAATAGAAACATAACCCTAATGGACCCGAAGCCTGCAGATTAGGCTTGGGCCGACTAATTTATTTTATCATCTAATACTTATACGTTGGTGACCTAAAAATCAAATGATTAAAAACAATTTAATGTAAATAATGAAAAATAACTATAACCGCACATTTGATATTCATCGACTTAAATTAGATGTATCACTATTCTTTTAAATGCACGCTATTATATTTTGTAGCAAAAAATTGGATGCATACACATATATTATATGCATTTAATCTAATTAGTCAAACCTGATGTAGTTTTCGTCCTCTGCTGTTCAAATTTGTCGCTATTACTATTTTGCATCGTTTTCATTTCAAACTCGCTTTCGAAACTAATTGGGATGCATCTAAATGAATATAGATGCATCTAATTCAAGTCGGTGCATCTCAAATATATAATTATGGTTATTTCTCAACCTTCTCATTTTAAAATATTTTTCTCACTATTCCTTTACCAATATTTTGGTATGATATGATATGATAAGTAACAATTAATAATGTTTTATACAAAAACTAATTATCCATAATACATATCTTAACGTGTTCAAGCATCTATAGCTTCTAATTTAATTAAATTTCCAATTTTCATTTGAACAGTCCTTTAAACAAGTCACATTGCATCATATCGTTGTTTGTTACAGTTATTTTCTAATACCTTGTAAGCTATCGTTTTCCTATCTTACGTTTTGATGATTTGTTAGATTAACTTTCACGTGCTACATTGTTTTCTAAGATCGATTTGAGAAGTGGCTATCATCCAATTCGGATTAAACCGGGTGATGAGTGGAAGACCGCTTTCAAGACGAACGATGGGTTGTATGAATGACTTGTCATTGTAAGATATATTTAGGGTTTATAATCTGTGTTGTCCATTCCATCAAAATATACGACCCTTTATAGGGATATAAGGAATAATCTAGACTTTAGGCTTGAGCCCAATACAATCATACATACAAATAAAATACAAATACGGGCTAACACTCCCCCGCAGTTAGAACGGGAGGAGAGCAGACGCTTAAACTGGATCCAAATTCCTCAAATAAAGCTGAAGATAAGCCTTTGGTGAAGATATCCGCAAACTGATAACGAGAAGGCACATGTAGCACTCGGACTTGACCAACAGCAACCAAATCACGAACAAAATGTATGTCAATTTCAATATGTTTTATACGCTGATGTTGAATCGGATTGCATGATAAGTAGACAGCACTGACATTATCACAGTAAACAAGCGTAGCGGAAGATAAAGGAGTATGCAACTCACGCAGTAAATTGCGTAACCAGCAAGTCTCTGCAACAGCATTGGCATCGCCACGATACTCTGCCTCTGCACTGGAACGAGAAAGCGTCGGCTGACGCTTAGAGGACCAAGAGAGCAAGTTGTTGCCAAGAAAAACACAATACCCGGAAGTCGAACGTCGAGTAGTAGGACAACCAGCCTAATCCGCATCTGAATAAGCAACCAACTCTGTAGTAGAGGATGAAAACAGCCGCAACCCATAATCTAAAGTGCCACGAACATACCGTAGAATCTGTTTAATAGCTGAGAAATGAGGCTCCCGAGGATCATGCATATAAGGACACACCTGCTGAACTGCATAAGAAATATATGGTCGAGTAAAAGTGAGACACTATAAAGAACCTGCAAGACTCCGATAAAGAGTCGGGTCAGAAACCAGATCACCATCACTTCCCAGTTTAGACTCAGTATCAATAGGAGTCCGACAAGGATTACAATTAGCCATATATGCCCTGTCAAGAATCTCAAGAGCATATTTCTTCTGAGATAAAAACAACCCCGAAGAATCACGTGTAACTGATATACCCAGAAAATAATTGAGCGGACCTAGATCTATCATAGCAAACTCCTAATGTAACGATCTAATAATCTACTGCAACAAACTCACAGAAGAAGCTGTGAGAACAATATCATCAACATACAATAACAAGTAAGCAGTATCGGTCCCCTGTTTGTAGATAAATAAAGAGGAGTCACAACGACTATGAGAAAACCCAACCCGAGTAATATAAGATGCAAACCGCTGAAACCAAGCTCGGGGGGCCTGTTTAAGCCCATAAAGAGACCGCTGTAATAAACACACATAATCAGGATGAACAGAATCTCGAAATCCAGGAGGCTGATGCATATAAACAGTCTTAGAAGATCACCATGTAAGAAAGCATTCTTGACATCGAGTTGATGAATCGGCCAATGTCGAGAAGCAGCTAAACTAAGAACAGTCCGAATAGTACCCGGTTTAACAACCGGACTGAAAGTCTCATCAACATCAACCCCCTCTAACTAAGTACTACCATTCGCTACAAGACATGCTTTGTAGCAACTAAGCGTGCCATCCACTAGATACTTGTGGCGAAAAAGCCACATACAACGCACAATATTTGTCACACCCCACAAAGGCGGAAACGTGAGGCGCGACGAGAAAAGGAATCATCACAACACATTGGCGTCTATATAGAGAAACTAGAACATGCATAAAAATACAAGGTATAGACACGCAGTGTCATGAAAATACCCAAACACATCAATAAAATCCAAAAGGCGTTTGACATTGAAATAAAGGCAGTTCATGTTAATGTCATGACATGCAAACATTCATACTTCCTAACAAAGCAAAAAAATAACGTTCATCATCCGAAACAAATAACGAAATCTAGATACTAAACTTCGCCAGCTGCCTACGGTCCATCTAGCCACTTTTCTTAACCTTAACCTCATCTTGCTGAATACCTGAAAATGATGCTTATACGTCAACACAATGGTTGGTGAGAAACATAGGTTTTCGGACACACATATTCAATCCATTACCAAAATCATTAACCGAATTACTGTGATTATAAAACAATACTTTTGCATGACAATTATGCTAACTAACATACAAGCTAACATGCAATTCAATCCAAATCCAAATAAATCAAACACTAAGCAGACGACCTCAATCGCTCTTGGATCAATCCAAATCCTTTTTCCCTCTAGCTCAGGCCAGAGATACCCGCAAGTAACCCTCCTGACTAGGCAACATCTCAATATCACATCACATAACCAAATCTATTTCCCTCTAGCTCAGGCCATGGATACCCGCAAGTAATCCACCTGACTAGGTAACATCTCAATATCACATCACAAAACATGTAGCACATAACGCATATCAGTCGCATAATAGTCCATGCATTTACACTAACACATAATCACAATAATTTAAAACTCATTTCAACACTTGCATCATTTACATCCCAAGTTTAAAACAATGTAAAAAGTGGGACTATGTGACTCACCTAAATGCTCAAAACGCAGCTTCCAATTCCAATCACGCAACTATACAAATAAATAAACACGGTTACACGCGACCAAGCTAAAAGCTCTAGTCTATGTAACACACATATAATGGATGTCTAAGGATTTTATTAACCATCATGGGTCACCCTGACACCATGCCCAACCTTAACCATTCTCATTAACCCGTTACACTAGATAACTACAATTGATTCAAAAATACAGAATTTTAGTGTATCTTTACTCTCTTAAAGACCTTGCTTGCTGACCTTCATAAATTATACCAAAAATCATCTAAGTTCATTTATGAGTTTACTAACTACCTTGTGATTCCTAAGCTCCCATTACATGTGTAACTATCCCAAATAAAATCCAACTTCAAAACAATCCCAATTCGGATCTGATTGCACACTCAAATGTATGACCCTTATTACCTTACTTAGACACACAATCAGAAGCTATCCTTCTAGGGTTTCTTTATATACATATAGAAATTAATCACTGTAGATTGTCTAACCTTAATTACACTTTTAAGTTAGGGTTTTACCCTCCTAAACATGACCTAATTCTGACCCATATTTACTGTTTTGACAACTTTTCTTGTAACCAATATTTAACCAACTTACAAAACTCCAAATCATTCGAGGCCGGACTTTATCGAAAATAGACTCTTTGAACTTCAATTTAGGCTTTTGAATCATATCTAAACACGTTTCTATCATCAAGATATCATCAGTTGAACACAGCCTTAAATTCTGCTCAACTCTTAATCATAAATTAACGCGATCTAACCCTAACCATTTACACCAATATGATCCTAGTTAAACCCTAAACACTCTAGCATGATTAGTACATCCTTATTTACAGAAGTTTTTAAAAGCTAATGATCCATCATATTAATTGTTACATGAATTTTAAAAAAACTAAACAACTATGGTTAATGAACATACCTAAACCTTGATTCTTGAACACTAAATCACCAACTTGCTCTTGATAAAAAAAAATTTCTTCTTTTGGTGGCTTCGACCAAACACAAAGAGAGAGGGAGACAAAAGTGATTTAGGGTTTTATTGGTTTTGTATTTATATCCTTAGAATCCTAATTATAGTCAAACTTTGTTTCTTTTTTTTATTTTCTTTTTAAACCGGCCGAATAACACCCCTATATATATATATATATATATATATATATATATATATTAATTAACTAATTATCTTTATTACCTTAAGTTTTTATAAAAACCTAAGCTAATTTGGGTAAACCTTTTTACATAAACGCAACTTACTAAACTTTCTAAAAATAACTTTTCATTTCACATTTCACTTTCTATATTTAGAAAGTTTGCTACAAACTTCCATATTTCACTCACTTAACTTATCTCCAACATAATACATTTCCCATAAACGCTTAACACAAAATCATCCAACTATTGACGTAGCATTGCATGCAACACGTCATTCCTTTCCATTATCACTATACGTGAACAAATGGAATACTCATCACCAAACACAAACGCACTCAAAATGAGATGACCTTACACCTCAAAATGATATCATGCACCTATTCAAACCACTTAGCACACATATATTACACATAGCACACAAGAATCACACAAAATGAACTCTTAGCCATTTCTAAAGGTATCACTAACCTGATTAAATCACGGATGTTACAGTATCCCCTCCTTGAGGAAATCTCGTCTCGAGATTTAACTAGCAGGCTCAACAACTCGGTCCACGAACAACTGTGGATACTTAATCCTCATCTGATCTTCGTGTTCCCAAGTAAACTCAGGACCACGTTTCGAATTCCATCTAACTTTCACTAGTGCTATCTTCTTACGTTTTAACTTCTTAATTTCTCGATCCATAATCTCTACAGGTTCCTCGACAAAATGAAGTGTCTTGTCGACCTTTATCTCATCCAATGGCACATGCAAATTAGCATCTGCCAGACACTTCTTCAGGTTTGACACATGAAAGGTGTCATGCACACTACTCAACTCCTCAGGTAACCTCAACCTATAAGCTACAAGGCCAATCCTTTCAAGGATCTCAAACGGTCCTACATATCTTGGTGCTAACTTACCCTTCTTTCCAAAACGCACTACGCCCTTCCAAGGCGACACCTTTAATAATACCCGATCACCCACCTCAAACTCTAACGGTTTACGTCTCTTATCCGCATAGCTCTTTTGACGATCTCTCGCCGCTTTGAGCTTTTCCTTTATCAATACCACCTTATCTGTCGTCTCTAGTACTAACTCAGGTCCAATCACACTGCCCTCTCCAATCTCTGCCCATAACACAGGCGACCTACACTTCCTACCGTACAAGGCCTTAAACAAAGCACACCGAATGCTCGAATGATAACTATTGTCGTAGGAAAACTCAGCTAATGGTAGATAGACATCCCAACTACCACCAAAATCTATAACGCACCCCCTTAACATATCTTCCAAGGTCTGAATTGTACGCTTACTTTGTCTATCCGTTTGAGAATGATAAGCAGTACTCAAGTCTAATCTTGTTCCTAACGCTTTCTGTACCATTTGCCAAAAGTGCGAAGTAAATCGTCCATCTCGATCCGAAATAATAGACACGGGCACTCCATGACGTGCCATAATTACATCAATATATAATCTTGCTAACTTCTCCGTATTAAAATCCTCACGAATTGCTAGGAAATAAGCCGATTTGGTAAGTCTGTCGACTATTACCCATATCGTGTTATGGCCACTTCTTAACCTAGGTAACTTGGTAATAAGATCTATAGTGATCTTGTCCCACTTCCACTCTGGTATCTCAGGTTGTTGCACTAAACCCGAAGTTCTTTGATGCTTAGCTTTCACTTTTGCACAAGTCAAACACTTACTAACATAGATAGCAATATCTCTCTTCATTCTCGACCACCAATACATATCACGAAGGTCATGGTACATCTTATCCGCTCCAGGATGCACAGAGTACCTAGACTTATGGGCTTCGTTCAAAATTACCATTCTCACATCTCCTACTAAAGGAACCCATATCTTATCCATAAAATACAAACTTTCGTCTTCCTTTCTTTCCATCTGCTGATCTAAACCATGTAGCCTTTTTGCAAGAACGTTCTCCTGTTTGAACGCCTCACTTTAGGATGCCAATATCATCTCCTTCACTCTAGACTAAATGGTCATAGCCATTGCTCGAACACGTCTAGGTTTCACCCGTTCCTTCCTACTTATCGCATCAGCCACCACATTCGCCTTACCAGGATAGTAGCGAATCTCACACTCATAATCACTGAACAACTCGATCCACCTCTTTTGACGCATACTTAACTCCTTTTGGTTGAAAATATACTGAAGGCTCTTGTGATCAGTGTAAATGACTCTCTTCGTGCCATACAGGTAATGCCTCCAAGTCTTAAGAGCAAACACGACATCTCCTAACTCTAGGTAGTGTGTGGTATAATTCTTCTCGTGAATCTTCAATTGTCTCGATGCATAGGCGATTACCTTGCCTCTTTGCATGAGCACACAACCTAGTCCTTAATTTGATGCATCACAGTAAACTACAAAATCTTCAATTCCATCTGGTAACGACAAGATAGGAGCATCACACAAATTATTCTTCAAGGTCTGAAATGCTTCTTCCTCTTTTTTGCCCCACTCATACTTTTGGTTTTTCTGAGTTAGCGAAGTAAGGGGTTTAGCAATCTTGGAGAAATTCACAATGAAACGCCTATAATAGCCAGCTAATCCCAAAAACGATCGAACTTCCGACGGCGTTGTAGGAGCTTTCCAATTCTCCACCGCCTCTATTTTACTTGGGTCCACGTGAATACCACTCTGGTTGACCACGTGTCCAAGGAAATGCACTTCCTGTAGCCAAAACTCGCACTTGAAAAACTTCGCATACAGCTTCTCCCTTCTCAGTAACTCCAACACCAACTTCAAGTGAATTTCATGCTCTTCCTTCGTCTTTGAGTAGATCAGAATGTCATCAATGAAGATAATGACAAACTTATCTAGATACGGTTTGCACACCCGGTTCATCAAGTCCATAAAGACTGCTAGTGAATTGGTCAACCCAAATGGCATAACCGTAAACTCAAAATGTCCATACCTCGTTCGAAATGCGGTCTTTGGAATGTCATTTTCATGCACACGTAGCTGATGATATCCTGACCGAAGATTTATCTTAGAGAAATAACACGCTCCTTGCAGCTGATCAAACAAGTAATCGATCCTAGAGAGTGGATAACGGTTTTTAACAGTTAATTTATTCAGCCCCCTATAGTCGATACACATTCGAAAAGATTCATCCTTCTTCTTCACGAATAACACAGGTGCTCCCCACGGTAAATGACTAGGTCATATGAAACCCTTGTCTTGCAACTCCTGAAGTTGCCCAGACAATTCTTGCATTTCTGAGGGTGCTAAACGATATGAAGACTTTGCGACCGACGTCGCTCCAGGAACAAAGTCTATACGGAACTCAACTTGTCGCTGCGGTGGTAGCCCCAACAAGTCTTTTAGAAACACATCAGTAAAGTCTCGCTGTAACGACCCACTCCGGAAAGGAGGCCGAAACGTCATAATCATGGTGTCATATCAAAGCATAATAAAGGCATAAAGTCATAAATGATAACATAGGACAAGGTGGAAAGCCGGAATCAAACATCGGCTCCCAATTATGAGATCAACATGAATAACGTAAAAGAAGTCTAAAGGACGAAACATGTGTCCAAGATAGTATAGCACATCAAAGTGTCTGCGATATAAAGAAAGGAAACTAAATAGGTCACTTCCTAAGCACACACTCTCTCATGCCCAATCTCCCTCTAGATACCTGCCATATAAGAAAGAGAAAGAACTACGGCTGAGCATAACGCTCAGTGAACGGATATAATAACAATGTAATTAATAAGTATGAATCCTGGATAGTAAATACAAAGTAGCGGAAAGATCAAAAGTGTCATGGGGAAACCTGGAGAATGCGTCATGAAGAATAGGAAATAAACATGTTGTAAAACCTAAAAATCTCAACAAATGTGAAATTACCAAAATACCCCTAATGCAAGAAAATTCCATAAAAGCTTAAAT